>PVHT020000037.1:11427798-11466847 GCA_004024745.2 Catagonus wagneri | reverse complement strand
GGAGGGGAATGGGGATAACTAGTGCTTTAATGATGGAATAGCAAGGAGCTCCAACTGTATTGCACGGGGAACTATATCTAATTACATGTGACAAATCCATATATGTACATGTAATCGGGTCACCACATGGTGCAGTTGGAAAATCTGACAGAAATCTGTAAACCAGCTATAATGCAAAAATAAAAAAAATAAAAAAAAAGAAAGACATCTGTGAAACAAACTACATTGATAGTTTTCACATTTTTGGTTAATAAAACATACATTAATCTATGTTCAGAACTTTTAATTAACACAAGTTACGTAGACCACAAACAGTTAATATAATTATACCCAAAAGCAAAACAAAAGGAGGGATATGGGCTTTTTTTTTTTTTTTTTGCCTCTATAGGCTTCTCCTAGATAAAAGCATTATTCTCATCCGCTAGGCTTTCTTAGACATTGGAACTATCCAAAAGCCCCCACCAAGGCAGTCTTCGTGGGCCCTGGGGGTAAGGCAATAGAAAAAGAATAGAAAAAGAGGAACTACAGATTTTTGTTTTTTCTTTTTCTTTTTTGGCTGCCCCAAGGGTACTACAAGAATGTCACATAACTAAGAATATGCAGGGATCAGATATGAGCTGCAGTGGGGACCTAAGCCACAGTCACAGCAACGTGGAATCCGTAACCCACTATGCCAGGGCTGGCCGGGGATGGAACCGGCTCCCCAGGGCCCTAAGACGCCACCCATCCAGTTGGGCCAGAGCGGGAACTCCAGGAACCACAGGTTTTGATTCTCAACTGAATGCCTCTGAGATTGCAATTCAGAGATGTGCCTGGGCCACCCCTTGGCTTCTGTCCCAATTCCTGCCTGCCGTCCTCTAAGGCTGCCACACTCGGGTTGTGAGTTATCCTATTCATGCGGCTGACCCCCGAGGACCCTGAGGATAAAAGGCAGGGCTGCCACTCACATTTATGCAGGCTGAGCATTGCCCAAGGACACCATTCACTGGAGTCACTATTCTTTGATGTAGTTATTATGTTTTCATTGATGTAGTTATTATGTTTTCATTTATGTAGTTATTATGTTTTCCAACAGATGGCAGTAAAGTATCTCGAGAAAGGAGCACTTTTTCCCCAAACTGCAGTACCAGCTACCAATGGGACTGCCTTTTGTGTGCGTTGCCCAACCTGGTAAGCAGCAGGAAACAGGAAGGAGAAGTGGGCCTCACAGAACTAGAAAGATAAACACCACTGTGCTCACTCACTCTCTTTCATGGCTTCTTTCTGTCCCTCAACCCCTGCTCCCTCGCCTTCCATCCTCACTCGCCTGTTTACAAGGACTCTATACTGGATATGGTAGTTGGAGTCAGTGTCTGTTCTTACCTCCTTCTGTTACACACAGTGGCACCTCCTTAGGTGTTATACCCACTCCGTAGTCAGGAGGGCTCTTGCCATCTTATATATATTTTAGGGCTGCATCTGCAGTATATGGAACTTCCCGGGCCAGGGGTAGAAAGGGAGCTGCAGCTGCCAGCCTACACCACAGCCACAGACACACCAGATCCAAGCTGCATGAGCAGCTTATGCTGCAACTTGTGGCAGGCTGGACCCTTAACCCACTGAGTGAGGCCAGGGATCGAACTGCATCCTCAAGGACACTGTGTCAGGTACTTGACCCACTGAGCCACCACAGGAACTCCCATCAGACAGTTCTTAATGATTTTATCTTTGAACTTGTGTTCTTCAGGTGAAGTCTAATAGGATGCAGAAGCAAGCACATGAGCAGGTGCTGCATGAGCGATACGTTAAGTCCGCTGTTCCTCGCTGCCTCATTCCCACGCGGTGCCTACAATACCGCGTGGAGACTTGCAGTGGATCTGTGACGCACGGGAATTCAGGGAGACTCAAAGCCAGCACAAGGAAAGCATGTTATGTTGACACCTGCATAAACAAGGGTGCTGCCTATCCTGACAGGGTGTGCTTTCTATTCAAAACCGAACTTGCTTCTAACCCAGAAAGAAGCCAGTGAGTGGCATTCTGAAAAACACAAACAACTGAGAAACCACAGCCCATTCTTAGTTCCGTGACCTTCTTGTAGTAACCAATGACTTGCTAAAAACGGTGAGACAGAGGGAAAGGGAAAAACAGGGTGACCCATAGTTCCTTTTTCTTTCAGTACTTCTTACTCATCAGTAAGTCAAAGGAGAATGTTGGTGTGTTGGTAGAATGCTGGCTCATCAAGAAGGGAAATAAGACTACTCTTTGCAGCATTTCCACTATTCATGTGAGAATAAAAAACATGTGCATGTCTGAGCTTCAAAGTAGAACTGTATAATTTTGATTATTCCACATGCAATTAAACACTTCTATTTGTACTTAAAACTGCCGCTGCACAATATAAAGATAAAATTCAAGCTAATAATTTACGATTTTAATTTTTCTCTGCTTAGACCAACATTAAACAGAAAATAAAACACCATGACAAGTCAAGAAGGAAACCCTAGAAGAAAGGAAAAACTTTTATATTTTAGCATTTTCACGGCATCATTTTTTTCTACTTTTTTTCCTTTAACTGAAATACAGTTGATATACAATATTATGCTAGTTCCAAATGTACCATATAGTGATCTCACATTTGCATACAATATAAAACAATCAACAGATAAGTCTAGTCACCACCTGTCTCACACGAAATTACTACCCTATTATTGACCATATTCCTTACGCTGTATGTTGCATTCCTGTGGCTTATTTACTTTATAATGGGAGGTTTGTACCTCTTAATCCCTTTCACCCATTTTGCCCCTCCAGCATATTGATGAGTTTGTTCTCATTTTGTTTGTTTGTTTGTTTTAAAATAGCACTTTTTTTTTTTGCCTTTGTCATTTTAGGGCCACACCTTCGACATGTGGAGATTCCCAGGCTAGGGGCCTAATCGGAGCTACAGCTGCCAGCCTACACCACAGCCACAGCAATGTGGGATCCGAGCTGCATCTGCAACCTACACCACAGCTCATGGCAACAGCAGATCCCTAACCCACTGAGCAAGGCCAGGGATCGAACCCACAATCTCATGGTTCCTAGTCAGATTCATTTCCGCTGTGCCACGACGGAACTCCTAAAATACCATTTTTTTAATTATACAAGTAATCCATACATAAGAGTATAAGGAAGAAAATAAAATCACGCACAATGCTACACTCAGTGATAGCATCACACTCCATTATACATTTTAGGTAATTTCTGTCTTATCTAATGGCACTTGAGGAGGACTTAGGGTCTTGAGTACAGAACAATAGTTGGTTGGAACTTCAATGTAACTTCTGCCCACAGTTTATCTAATTATGTTTGGGAGCAGGATGCTGCTAAAAGGAATTTGGCAAACTTTCCTCTACATACTTTTAACTGTGATTTTTTTTTAATTTTTTCTTTGTAGCGGCTGCCCCTGTGGCATATGGAGGTCCCCAGGCCAAGGGTTGAACTGGAGCTGCAGCTGCCGGCTTATGCCATAGCCACAGCAATGCCAGATCTGAGCCACATCTGTGACCTACGACACAGATTGCAGTAACACGGATTAAACACACATCCTCAGTGATACCATACTGGGTTCCTTTTTTTTTTCCATCTCTTTATCTTTTAGGGCTGCACCTGTGGCATATGGAGGTTCCCAGGGGTTGAATCAGAGCTACAGCTGCCAGCCACGCAACAGCCACAGCAATACCAGATCCGAGCCACGCCTGTGACCTACGCCACAGCTCACAGCAACGCCAGATCTTTAACCCACTGAGCAAGGCCAGGGATCGAACCCACAACCTCGTGGTTCCTACTCGGATTTGTTAACTGCTATGCCACGATGGGAACTCCACATTTAGCTCATTCTTATTGGATAGAACAGAAACCCCAAGTTGGGCCAGTTCCCACACAGGGTCTTCTGCCACTCTCCCCACCCTCAGAATCAGATCTCTTGTCTGTGTCCTGCGCCCTGAGAGGCAGACCAGTAGATGACTTCCTGACTGCTTCAGGGTAGAGTGTCTGTGACTGTTAAGGGACAGGACATGGTGTATATAAGCTCTGAGCTTTCTGCTCACAGGGATCTTGCACTCCAGCTCCTGGCATTTCCAGTTTTCCATGTGCTTTTTTAGCCAGCTTAAATTCATCTCCCCTTCTGGAGTGCCCATGGTGGCTTAGCAGGCTAAGAACCCAACATAATCTCCACGAAGATGTGGGTTTAGTCCCTGGCCTCACTCACTGGGTTAAGGATCTGGTGTTTCCACCAGCTGTGGTGTAGGTCGCAGATGTGGTTCTGATCCTATATTGCTGTGACTGTGGTGCAGGCCGGTAGCTGCAGCTCTAATTTGACCCCTAGCCTGAGAACTTCCATATGCTGCTGTGCATACATGAAAAGAAGAAAAAAAAATGTCTCATCTCCCCTTCCTATCAGGATTCCAATTTCTTTTAGTCTGGTGGGTCTGTAATCAGATGCCCTGCTCTCCTCTGGCTGAGGGGTGACCCCTGGAATGTGAATGCTGAACAAATGCCCACAAGATGCGGACAGTTGTACTTTATTCATCCCACTGGCAGTGACACGACCTCAGTACTGTCATAAGGCCATTCCAGTCTTTCTGGGTCCTAGTCTCCAGAGGTACCAGTGGATATTCTTTTGCTCAAGCCGGAGCTCGGTTTTGTTGCTTGCCATCAATGAACCCTAATAATTGCACTTTACTTAGTACCAGGTCACTAGGGCAGCCCACCCCAAATGCCCAGCGTCCAGTCAAGCAGCCCTTTGTTTTCCCAGAGTCCCCCACCCACGCCACCCCCACCCCCACAACACTCTAAAACCCTCTAGGCTTCTGTTTTGCTTACAAAGCAAATCGAAGTGTAGGGCTTGCTTTAGGCAGCATTTTGACAAAGGTAAGGAGTGTTTATTTCCAACTCCCAGAACTTTACTCACTGGGCTTTGAAATCAAGTCCAGCTCCTCAAGTCTGAACTGACCTCTCCCTTCCAACAAGCCTGGCTGGAATTTTTATCTACAGATAACCAGTGTGTCATCCTGCTTCTCCACCCAAACTTGAGATTTAAGAAAGATGATTCAAGTGCCTCTCAGGTCTTAGATAGAATCTTAGTTTCTACACTCAGACGTTACTTAAAATTGCTCCTGTAATGTTTGACGACATCCAGCCCTGATTTTCCATAACGGATAAGTTAGCACCCTTAGCACGTGACATGAACAAAATCTCCCAAGTCTTACACACAGGGAGAGACTGTCTTTTTATGCTTTTTGCAGGGGGCAGTGCGTGCCCATGCCACGTGGAAGTTCCCAGGCCAGGGATCCAACCCGAGCCACAGCAGCTGACCGGAGCTGCCGCAGTGACAACACTGGACCCTCAGCCCGCTGTGCCACAACAGAACTCCCTTTCCTTTCTATTTTTTGAGTAGCCATAAATTATGACAATTATCCACATTAACAAGTACCTTATATAAGGAGTCATACAGACCATACAGTGACATAGGCATTTGCACCTTTGAGGCCACATGTATTTTTTTTTTTTTTTTTTTTGGTATATGGTGCTAAAAGGACTCTTCTTGTTTTCTTTTTTTTGTTTTTGGTCTTTTTGCCTTATCTAGGGCCGTACCTGCGGCATATGGAGGTTCCCAGGCTAGGGGTCTAACAGGAGCTGTAGCTGCCAGCCTTCGCCACAGCCACAGCAACACGGGATCCGAGCCGCGTCTGTAACCTACACCACAGCTCAAGGCAACGCCGGATCCTTAACCCACTGAGCGAGGCCAGGGATCGAACCCGCAACCTCGTGGTTCCTAGTAGGATTCGTTAACCACTGAGCTGCGATGGGAACTCCTAAAAGGACTCTTCTGAAGAGTCCTTTCATTCTAGAAATACTTGTTACAAAAACCAGAAACCATAGTATCAAATCTGAGGACCACTTCAATTAGCAAGGATTGTACTTTGTTTTGGTTTTTATATTGATTGATTGATTGATTAATGACCAATTGTCTTTGCAGGGCTGTACCTGAGGCATATGGAAGTTCAGAAGCAAGTTCCCAGGCTAGGGGTCAAATCAGAGCTGCAGCCGCCAGCCTACACCACAGCCACAGCAATGCAGGATCCGAGCTGCGTCTGTGACCTACACCACAGCTCACAGCAACGCCAGATCCTTAACCCACTGAGTGAGGCCAGCGATCAAACCTACCGTCCTCATGGATATTAGTCAGGTTTTTACCAGTGAGCCACAATGGGAACTCCTGTTTTGTTTTGTTTCACCACGCCCACAGCATTTCGAAGTTCCTGGACCAGGGATTGAACTCATGCCACAACAGAGACTCCAGCCATAAGTAACAACACTGGCTCCTTAACTACCAGGCCATTGCAGAACTCCAAATTTTAGACAGATTTATTTATTTACTTTTTTTTTTTTTATTTTAGATGGATAACTGGTCACATTTAGCACTGCCTATCAGAATCTTCGTCATGGAATCATAGTCTGGAAAGTGGCCTTTTCCCTAGCATCATCAGGCACTTCCTTAAGAAAATGAATTCTTTCCCGGAAAGCTAACAAGGCCCAGCAGGCTGGAGTGTGCTGATTTAAGACCTGTACCTTTCAACTTTGAGCAAGCCCCAGAGTGCTGATCTAGTCACCAGAATCCAACTGCAGTGGCTTGGTCGCTGTGGAGGTATAGGTTTGATTTCCGACCTGATGCAGTTGGTTAAAGGATCCAGGGCTGCCACAGCTGTGGTGAAGGATGCAGCTGCAGCTCCAATTCAATCCCTGGACAGAGAACGTCCATATGCCGCAACAACAAAAAAGTCAATGAGAACTTTAAAAGGATTTCTACACCACAGCTCACAGCAGCACCGGATCCTTAACCCACCAAGCAAGGCCAGGGATCAAACCCACATTCTCATGGATCCTAGTGGGGCTTGTTAATCACTGAGCCACAACAGGAACGCTTTCAATGAAAAGTTTTTTAAATACAAATACTGCCATGAAATAAATCAAGTACTACATTTAAATTTTTTCAGTACAATTGATTCGTCTCACATTTTAATCTACATTTATTAAGTATCTTAGAAATATCACAAAGTAACAGGGCTCCACAGAGAGCCCAACATCCTCACCTGCTGTGCCGACTTCTTAGCCCACTGGCTTCTCCACTACACACACTTGCTTGTGCGGTTATTAACATGTAAGTGTCTTCAAGACATGGCTGAACCTTCAATCTACAGCTGGCATCAGGCCAAGTTTGCAACTCACGGATACAAGCCACCGTCTTCATTTGGGTACAACTGATGGAGGTGCTTTCTTAGACAGCCAACAACAGAATGGCTATTCTCTTGGCAGAAGAAAATACATCCCACCCTAAGTGGCAGCTATAGTTTTCTAACAGAAACAATAATCAGCAAAGGGAAAAGACGAATGATCAGGACAGGGAAAGGATTCTGAGACTACAGTACGCCCGGTGTACACATAATAGAGTCAACAGTGAGGCTGCTCCTGAGTCCAAACGCTTTTATTTTTAAAAATTGATAAAAATTTACTCAATTACATTTTATACAGTAATAATTAGTGAGCTTTGTCCAAAAGGCTATGTTTTAAGTTTATTTGTAAAAATAACAAAAGCTTTATCACTCAGTCTCTGGTCAGTAAGAAAGGAAGAAAACCTTGCTAGAAATAACAATAAATAATTTCACACAAAAGGCCAGGTGACATAAGAATAGCATATTAATATATTTTCTTTGTATTTACAATAAGTCCATTGGTTAACACTGTGATAGAAAAAATAATCAGTCCACATTATGCAGGAGAAACAGGCTTTGAGGAGGATCGTACCTCTCACAACAGAAACACACAAGGATTTCTCCCACAGCTAAAGTACTTCTCAGCATGACAGTCTTGGGTGAAGGTAAAAGTGGCAGAGTACTTTTTGTCCTAGAATCCAGGAATCGAGGGTGCCATTAAGCAAGCAGCAAAAAGCTGTTTAGTTTTTCCGGGACTATTTAAATATGATAGTTACCGTATGAGAATTTATTTTGAGATATAAAAAGTAAAAACACTAAATTGGGAAACTGCATTAATGAAAAGCGGCCCCAAACAAAAAAGCCATCAATAGAAATAAAACAAGGCATTCTTATGTATCATGCATAAAAAGGATAATTACATAATACATATTTTAATAACAGACAAATAAATAAGTGAGGTAAATTTTACAGTCATTGGAACAAATAAACTATATTCAATCTCTTAAGTGCTGTACTGCCACTGCTTGTTTCAAAATATAAAGTAATATAATTAATCTAACATCTAAAAACTGCATACTTTTGAATGTCTGCTTTTTGGATCCCCTTTGAGATAGTAGAGAGGACCTGTGTAACAAAATATTATCTGAATATAAATTATCAACACCAATATGATACAATTACCATGTAATTACCACTTCATATATGCACAGTAGAAATATTATGAAAGCGGGAAAAAAAGATGAAAATAGACTGGTCAGAATTTTAAATTTCAGACTAATCCATGATAACCCAGAACAGAAGACAAAAATTCACTAAACAGATATAACTTGATGTTCTTCCAAATTCAGCAGTCCACTAAGATACAGCTTCCAAACAAGCCCATTACCTCAAAGGTAAACACAGGAAAAAAATTTAAGTCTCTTGAGCTTGAGTTTCAAGTTTACACTCTGAAAGTGGCTAACAATAGAATAACACTATTTCTTTGCTTTTGTATTTGCTTTTCCTATTTTAGTTATTAGTACCAAACAGAGAGAAAAACATTAAGTTATCAGGTCAGGGGTAAGTATGTATGGCCAGTTCATGAACTATTTTGGGTCAATCAATCGGGTCAAGAACTTCCTACCCTGCTGCTACGTGTGTTCTCTACAGCGACCCTGTGGATAGTGACTTAGGAGATGTCTAACTACCGAAGGTTCTGTGCACAGCATACCAATTTCCACTTTTACTTTCTTCTCTCCTTTGCCACTTAAATAATTATTTTAACCATCCGATAAGAAATTTTATTTTAAAAACCCCTTGTTTCAATGATGAGAGAAGCGATTTTAACACATAAACCTGCCAGTCCTGAGATGATGATGATGGGAAAGCTAAAAACCAGACGATTATTCACTCAAATTTCTGCTTCAGTTTTTTCTGGAAGATGGCTGGCAGAATAGAAAGCAGAGCCAAAATCATGAGAACGAACACTGAGTTCCAGGAAACAGCCTCCCCCGCTGTGGTGAGCTGGTACAGCGTTGTTCCCGCCTTAATTGCTACAAAGGAAGGAGGTGCAACACCTAAAACAAAAAATAAAAAGATATGGCAAAAAAATAATTTTTTTTTAAATTAAAATTCTATGTGTATAAAATCTTTTTTCCCTTTTCTTTTTTCTTTTTAGGGCCACACCTGCGGCAATATGGAAGTTCCCAGGCTAGGGGTCAAATCGGAGCTGCAATTACACAACTACAACCACACAAGCACAGTAACGTGGGATCTGAGGCCTATGCCACAGCTTGCAGCAAGGTAGGACCCTTAACCCTGAGCAAGGCCAGGGACTGAACCCGCATCCTCATGGATACTATGTTGGGTTCTAAACCTGTTGAACCACAATGGGAACTCTTCTATGTGTATAAAATTTCTTGTAAGAATACAGTATGTTACATTTTGGAAATTTTTAATTTGATTTAAAGCTCCTCAAATTTATTTCCATATAAAAAACTCAGTCTTTCAGAGTTCTTTTGTGGCACAGCAGGTTAAGAATCCAGTGTTGTCTCTGCAGCAGCTCCAGTCAGTTGATTCTGAGACACAGGTTCAATCCCCAGCCCAGTGGAGTGGATTAAGGATTTGGTGTTGCTGCAGCTGTGGCGCAGGCTACAGCGGCAGCTTGGAATCAATCCCTGGGCCAGGAACTTCCATATGCCATGAGTATGGCAAAAAACAACAACAACAAAAAAAACAAAAACAAGGATAATGAGTTTAAAAGCCCAAGACAAGTTTCCAGAAAACAATTTTATAAAACTTATTGACAACCTTAAAAAAATAGTGTGCTATGACCCACCAATTTCAACTTTAGGAAATACTAATGTATCTGAGCAAAGACCTAGTCCTAATAATAAAAACCTGGAAATAATCTAAATCTTTGAAAGTAAGATCGAGTAAGTGGTCATTCACCCTGGATACAACATACTTAAAATAGAAACGAGTGGCAGGAGGTACTCAGAAATGGAATGACAGCAGTTCCCAACCAGGTTAAAGACCTGACACTGTCTCTGAGGATGTGGGTTTGATCCCTAGCCTGGTTCAGTGGGTTAATGATCTGGTATAAGCTGGGGTATAGGCTGCATATGCAGCTTAGACCCAGTATTGCTGTGGCTGTGTCACAGGCCGCAGCTGCAGCTTTGCTTGAACCCCTGGACCTGGAACTTGGTGCAGCTGTAAAAAGAAAAGGAGAGGAAAAAAAAGAAATGGAAAGATACTCAAAACATATGGGTAAAAAGAGCAGCTTATACAACATGGTGGAACAACCACATTTTATTAAAAAACAGAATAAATTGGAAAAATTACTTTAGCCAAGCCTGAAGTTAACTTTATCTCTAGGTATTTTATCTGTAAAATGAGAGAGGTACAAAAATTCTCTCTTCTGATTCCATAAATTTAACATTCTTTTACAAAATCCAAAATTAACCCTGCTAAGTTTTTTTCCAGTTTTATTGATAAGTAGCTAAGTTGTCTATGAATGTTTCTATAGGTAGTAATAAAAAAGTACTAACTTAAATCCTGAATTTAACAGACACTCAATACTTGAGCAATCTGCTCATTTTGTTGCTGTCAAAACAATTCAACTTAAATTTGCAAGCAGAATACTCTTACTAGAGAACTATCAGAATTTACAAAATATGTAAGTGGGAGTTGCTGTTGTGGTGCAGCGGAAACGAATCTGACTAGTATCCATGAGGACACAGGTTCGATTCCTGACCTCGCTCAGGGGGTTGAAGATCTGGCGTTGCTGCAAGCTGTGGTGTATGTCTCAGATGTGGCTCAGATCTGACATTGCTGCAGTTGCGGTGTAGGCTACACCAATTTGACCCCTAGCCTGGGAACTTCCATATGCCGCGGCTACGGCCCTGAAAAGCAATGTATATATATTCCTATATATATATATATATATATATATATATATATATATATATATACACACACACACACATATATATATATATGGGAATCTTTATGGCCACTGATTAATTTCAAAATTAAGTGTTAAGGAGTTCCCTTCGTGGCTCAGTGGTTAACGAATCCGACTAAGAACCATGAGGTTGTGGGTTCGATCCCTAGCCTTGCTCAGTGGGTTAAGGATCCGGCGTTGCCGTGAGCTGTGGTGTAGGTCGCAGACACGGCTCTGATCCCGCGTTGCCGTGGCTGTGGCGAAGGTCGGCAGCTACAGCTCCTGTTAGACCCCTAGCCTGGGAACCTCCATATGCCGCGGGTGCGGCTCTACATAAAGGCAAAAAGACAAAAAAAAAAAAAAAAAACTAAGTGTTAAAGCTCCTTGAAAATAAGAACCTTTTGTTGATCCTTCCATCCCCCATACTTTTGGTAATGCCCATAATATTATGTAATATTATGTCAATAAAAAGAAAAATAGGATCAATTCTCTACTGAACACTGAAGTTCAATATTTCAGTACTTGATTAGAAGACAAAAACGAAATTAAAGTTTTCTCTCTGCTGAGAGAGCTGCTCAATTCTATATTCAGTGCTCTTATTTTTAAAAAGTAACAAAAAATATTTAAGTCAACACAATCTAACAAACATCTCTGAGCAACTATTTATATAGGCCAGACTCTGTGCCCACCATTTATACATGGTGCTGGCATGTCTGCAAAGAGCACAAAATCTAGCCAGCTGTGTAAAATGAATTCTAAAGCATGAGAACTAGAGGTCTTACCTAGAAAAGTGCCAATAAAGAAAACCTTCAATGGCACGTTTATCACAGGAGATGTAATATTAATAAACCAATTAGGCAGAAATGGTGTGATTCTCAAAAATATAATGTAGTTGATGAGATGTTCTCTATGACGTTCAACCTGTCACAGGAAAAAAACAAATTAGGATCAAGATAGAGTCAATCCTGAAAATAAATTGCTTAATATAAAAACACTTTTCTTCAAACTCTTATAAATCTAAAAAAGGCAAAATCAAATACTAACTACACATCAGATAACAAATGACCAACTTTTTAATGCTTTTAACTTCCTATAATGTAAAGGGCTAGTACGGTACAGTAATAAACCTGTCTCCAAGCATTCCTGTTGTGGCTCAGAAGTAATGAACCCGACTAGTATCCATGAGGAGGTGAGTTCGGTACCTGGCCTCACTCTGTGGGTTAAAGAATCCAGGGTTGGAGTTCCCGTTGTGGCTCAGTGGTTAATGAATCTGACTAGGAACTATGAGGTTGTGGGTTCGATCCCTGGCCTTGCTCAGTGGGTTAAGGATCCGGCGTTGCTGTGAGCTGTGGTGTAGGTTGCAGATGCGGCTTGGATCCCATGTTGCTGTGGCTGTGGTGAAGGCCGGCAGCTACAGCTCCTGTTAGATCCCTAGCCTGGGAACCTCCATATGCCGCGGGTGCGGCCCTAGATAAGGCAAAAAAAAAAAAAAAAGGGAATCCAGGGTTGCGGTGAACTGTGGTATAGGTCACAGACATGGCTTGGATCCTGAGTTATGTGGCTGCAGCGTAGACTGGTGGCTACAGCCCTGATTCACCCCTAGCCTGGGAACTTCTGTATGCCGTGGGGTATGGCCATAAAAAGACAAAAACAAAAACAAAAAAACCTCACCTGCCTCCAATTTAAAAACAGTTTGGATAATCTTGTTATTATAATGTAGTTTACATGAGTGGATTCATTAATCATTGATAAATGAGATTAAATACGTATATGGAAACATTTAGCTGATTAAATAAAAGCACTAACTGCAGTTTATACTCTCTATATCTTGTATACAAATAATCACTATGATTTTAAGCAAAATGCTTAATTTCTCTTTATTTTCTAATCGGTAAAAAAAGAGGTACGAGTTCCTGTCCTGTCGTGGTGCAGCAGAAATGAATCCGACTAGCAACCATGAAGTTGTGTGTTTGATCCCTGGCCTTGCTCAGGGGGTTAAGGATCCAGAGTTGCTGTGAGCTGTGGTGTAGGTCGAAGATGTGGGTGGGATCCTGTGTTGCTGTGGCTGTGGCACAGGCTGGCAGCTTTAAGTCCGATTCCACCCCTAGCCTGGGAACCTCCATATGCCACAGGCGTGGCCCTAAAGAGCAAAAAAAAAAAAAAAAAAAAAAAAGAGGGGGTAAGGTAGGATGATTTCTAAAATTCCTCTGATTTCATTATCTGCTTCTTCCTATTCTTTATAAAAACTGGATTTTCCTTGGCAATACTATGCTGGACTTCCCGTGCAGTAGAGCTAACGTTTATTACTGCTAGTCTTTGCAGAGATCCTGACGGAAGATAACATTTCTTCCCACTGATGAAATGCATTAAGAGTTGACTGTTAGGGGTTTTTCAGAGACCACTGACTGCATGGTGCAGCAACATAAACCAGTAGAGGTGTCTAAACTCATGGATGTCTTTACATCAGCACTTTGACTTCTCTGTTCTGACTGAACTTACCAGGAACAAAGAATTAACATTTACTCTTACACATATAAAAACTTCCTATCTGAAAGTATTAACATTCATGATTTGCCTACCACTTGATTTCATTTTGCTCAGAAGATCATTTTTATTAAAGCCCTAAGTCTGAGTTAAAGTATGTAGAGATTATACAAACTGACCTCTCACGCAGCCAAGGTATTACAACATAATTTAAAAGCACATGTTTAGGAGTTCCCGTCGTGGCGCAGTGGTTAACGAATCCGACTAGGAACCATGAGGTTGCGGGTTCGATCCCTGGCCTCGCTCAGTGGGTTAAGGATCCGGTGTAGGCCGCAGACGCGGCTCGGATCCTGCGTTGCTGTGGCTGTGGTGAAGGCCGGCGGCTACAGCTCCTGTTAGACCCCTAGCCTGGGAACCTCCATATGCCGTGGGTGCGGCCCTAGATAAGGCAAAAAGACTAAATAAATAAATAAATAAAAGCACATGTTTACCTGTTGTGACCATTTTACTGCTTTCTCTGTTAGGTATTTATACACAACTGGCCTCCCAACTAAATAGGAGAGCATATAGCAGAAGGAGGCACCGAGTCCAGAACACTAGAAAATAACAAAAAACCATAAGCATTTTGTCCTTTTCTGTCTTAATCATATGGACATAATCGCCTAAAGCAAAGCACAACCAGCTTATTTCTTTTGGGGTATGGGGAGGGCACTCTGCATGGCATCTCCTGTGCAGAGAACAAGAATCCATCCAGTCCTTTCTCTGACCAAATTATTATTTTTAAAGCAAGAGAGATTTACTAAAGTATCAGAGGGGCGCAGGCTGAGCTCAAGACGGCACCAGCCTGACTAAATCATAACTAAAATGAGACCAGCTAAAACAAACCCGCACTTGCGATTAAACTTGGTGATGATATGCAAATAGTTAATGTTAGCCTTGAGCTTATGAATAAAACCTCAAGAGCCAATCTTTTTTCAATTGCTATGCTTGAACATACCACCCCCAGCCCTGGGATCTCGCTCATTGTACCAACTGACATTCTTGGACTATTCAGGTTACAAAACACTACACGAAGCAAAGGCTAAAACACAGCCTATACATGCAATTTAGTCTATTATGCCCCTATTTGAGAAAAAAAACAAACAAACTGTAACATCTCCTAATCATAATACCTTAACAGACATTACTTTAACATTAAAGGCCTCTTAAAACTAGTAACTTCAAAAATAAATAAATAAATAAATAAATACATTACATAAAAAACAAAAACAAACAAACAAACAAAAAAACTAGTAACTTCAGGCTTCCAGAGACTAGTGGGACCAGGACGCATCATCGTTCCCATCATTCTATTTGAATTGATTTTTTTTCCCCAAGCCTCCCAATTTAATTTTATATACTTACCAAACAAACAAGAAATAAGGCTAGCGGAAAGGGATAAAGAAACCCTGAGAGTATACTGAGAAATATAGAGCCCGGAATAGCAAATGTTTGCAAGCTGTTAACTTCTAAGTTAAGGATTAAAACATAATTAAATGAATTTTTAAATGACAAATCCAACAATCCAGAAAAAAATCAAATACAGAAGTTATCATGTTAATAAGATTATATCCATATTTCAGTATTAAAAAATTAATTAAAATTATATCCAAAGTTTAAAAATACATGATTTCTCAGTTAATAGCTTTAAGCTTAACTTTTACTAACATTATCATAAATCAATGCTAATTAGAGTGTGTTACTAAGAGAAAAACCAAGACAGATACCCAACATGCACCAGACAGAGAGGAACTGGGCACTGGGTGGGGAGAAGGGAGAAAAAAAGAAAAGGTCTTCGATCTTTTAAACAACATGCTCCTCTAATGCACTGGATTTCTACCCCCTAATGTTTTTAGGAAACTTGATTTTTGTTGAAATATAGGTACATATAGATATAATAATTACTGTTTCTAACACAATTTTTTTCTTTTTTTGGCTGTAGCATACAGCGACTTGATGAGGAATCTCAGTTCCCAAACCAGGGACTGAACTTGGGCTGCAGCAGTAAAAACAGTGAATCCTAACCACTACACCACCAGGGAACTCTCTAACTTTTAGACATTTATCTCGACTTACTATCATTAAAAAAAGGAGTTCCCATTGTGGCTCAGTGATAAAGAACCTGACTAGTATCCACGAGGATGCAGATGTGACCTGGACCTGGCGTTGGTGTGGCTATAGTGTAGGCCAGCAGCTGTAGCTCCGATTGGATCCCTAGCCCGGGAACTTCCATATGCCATGGGAGTGGCCCTAAAAAATAAAAAGATATAGTTCCCATTGTGGCTCAGCAGCTCTAAGAACCTGACACAGTGACTCACGTAGTGAGGCTCACCTCCAAGGACTGCATTTTTCTTCCACATTACACATTATCCCTTCTCTGGGTTTTTATTCTCTCAAATCTGGGATTTCTAACCTTTTGCTACCCACTCTCATCTCACTTTTCTTTGATAAATTCAGCCATTTCCATGTATGTGGAAGTACATACAGCTTCAAGTATATGGCCAGATATATCGATAACACTGAATTCTCTACTTCTTTTTCTTTTCTTCTTTTTTTGCTGTGACCATGGCATATGGAAGTTCCTTGACCAGGTATCGAACCCACACCATAGTAGCAAACCAAGCCACTGCAGTGACAACACCTGATCCTTAACCTGCTGAGCCACCAGGCAACTCCCTGAAAATCTTGGTTCTTAATATCATAAACATAATTTGCTATTTGCTTTACATATTGTTAAATATATACAAAGTATATAATAAGTATTCTAAAACAAAATTTTTTTTTTTGTCTTTTTGCCTTTACGTAGAGCCGCACCCGCAGCATATGGAGGTTCCCAGGCTAGGGGTCTAACAGGAGCTGTAGCTGCGGGCCTTCGCCACAGCCACAGCAACGCGGGATCTGAGCCGCGTCTGCAATCTACACCACAGCTCACAGCAACGCCGGGTCCTTAACCCACTGAGCAAGGCCAGGGATTGAACCCGCAACCTCATGGTTCTTGGATTTGTTAATCACTGAGCCACGAAGGGAACTCCTAAAAAACAATTTTTTTACATATTTTAAAATTTCAGGACTACAAATTGTGGCGGAGCAGGTTAAGAATCTGTTGTCTCTGCAGTGGCTAAGGTTGCTGCTTATGACATGGGTAAAATTCCTGGCCCAGGAACTTTCCACATGTCACAGGCATGGCCAAAAAAAAGATTTTTTTTTTCCAGAACAATATAACAACTGAAAATAGTTTAAGATTTCTTTCAAATCTTTTTTGTCCTTAAGATTCCAAAGGTGAACATAGTCAAATTATTGTTTTTAAGGACACAATGTAATATAATTCCTTTAGACAGTCAAATCCCCATAAACTTAATATACTGTTAAATTTGCTTCATTTTGTTTAAGATTCCTTAATTTTTAAAAATTTTGTTAGGAGTTCTCTGGTGACCTAGTGGCTTAAGGATCTGGCATTGTCACTGCCGTGGCGTGGGTTCCATCCCTGGCATGCTACAGGTGCAGCCGAAAAAAAAAATTCTGTTAATAGATACATAAAATTTACCACCTTACCCATTTTTAAGAGTATGGTTTTAGTAGCCTAAAGTACTGTTACACTGCTGTGGAAGCAACCTCCAGAACTCTTTTCATCTTGCAAAAGTGAAGCTCTATTCCCATTAAATAACATTCCCTATTCCCTCCCCCCAAGCCCCTGACAACTACCCTCCTTCTACTTTCAGTCTGGACTTAAGGCACTGCAGTGACAATGCTGGACCCTTAACCTGCTGCATTAGATGTTATCATACTGGGTGAAGTGAGTCAGACAGAGAAAGACAAATATCATATGATATCACTTAGACGTGGAATCTAATAACCTATATGTAATAATCTAACCTCTATTCAGTAGTCTGTAATGACCTCTACGGGAGAAAAGAATGGATATACATATATATAAAACTGATTCATTTTGCTGTACAACTCAAAATAATACCGCATTGTAAGTCAACTACATGCCAAAAAACTTTTTTAAAAAGACAATTAACTAATAAAATAATCCTAAATGAAATTATCTTGAATAATACAAAGGAAAGGAAAATGTTTATAAGTGAAATAAGCAGAAAACAGAACTGGTAATAAATATTCAGAAATAATAAAAGAATTGAAGAGATAGGATTAAAGTGAGAAATTTTCATCTTTCAATATTTTATTTAATGATATACTGTATTAATTTTTAAAGGAAAAATAGTTATGTACAACTGAGCAGCAGATCTTTTAAAACATTTTTCTTAAACAAAACTAGAAAACATTTTTCAGTTAAAAGGATACAAAATATATGTAGCAAAATATGCTACAAGTACTTGTACATAAAAGGTGTCCTTATATTTGGATAAAACTTTTCCTAGAGCCTTGGCATCATCCATATCTCTGGGAACCTTCATATTCACTCTTTCTTCTCTAAAGAAATAAAATTAAAGTGAAAAAAATTTTAAGTAGAAATTCGCCAAGATAATTCATATCAAAGACAAGTTCAAAACATGAAGTTTTACCCAAAATGATTTGATGCCTTGATCTGTAATATGTTATGCATAAATTCACATTTAAGTTCAAAGGTCTGTAAATTGTTTTTTAATGCTTTAATATAATTGCATGAGATGTGTCATCCATATGAAAATTCAGGATGACCCAAATTAAAGGTTAAAAAGCATTTGCTCAAACACTGGAGTAAACTTTTAGGAAATGAACCCCTGATGTTAGCATATTTAAAACACACTGAACATCAAAACAAACAAACAAAAAACAAACAAAAAAAACCACTGAACATCATTTTGGGTAATCCTCATAAGCTGAAGTCAATAATCAATTACAACAGGAGTTCCCTTTGTGGCTCAGTGGTTAACGAATCTAAGAACCATAAGGTTGCGGGTTCGATCCCTGGCCTTGCTCAGTGGGTTAAGGATCCGGCGTTGCTGTGAGCTGTGGTGTAGGTCGCAGATGCGGCTGGGATCCTGCGTTGCTGTTGCTGTGGCTGTGGCGAAGGCCGGCGGCTACAGCTCCTGTTAGACCCCTAGCCTGGGAACCTCCATATGCTGCGGGAGTGGCTCTACATAAAAGGCAAAAAGACAAAAAAAAAAATCAATTACAACAGATACTAAGTAAAAATTGTAATGTATTTACAGTTTACATCTTATCCCAAATGAAAGTTCAGATAAAAACACTTTTCACTTTCTATTAATTTTACTTTGTTGCCTTGTTTGGAACTGAATGTTCTATTTATAAAAGCCTCAAATAATCGCCCTTGTGTTTAACATGTAATATACCCATTTATTTACAGGATAAAATTTAACTTTGCAGAACAATGTAGAATGTTGTTTAAACCCCATAAATACAGCAAGTAAATTAAAACGGGTTCTCTCATTTATATAAATTTTAAAGCTAAAAAAGCTCTTTACAGGGGTGTGCATGCACCTCACACATACACAGAAAGAAAGTAGCAAAATATAAGCTCCCTAATGGCACACTATTACATAAAGGTATTTTAATTCTTAGAGCAGACTGGGAGCAAAACAACCTTAATCTACACTCTACAGTCTTTCTCTCTTTCAGTCAGCTCTTGCATATGAGAGTTTCTGGGCCAGGGATAGAATCTGAGCCACAGCTGTGGCAATGCGGGATCCTGAACCCACTGCATTGGGCCAGGGACTGAATCAGTAGCTCCAGAGAAACAAGCTAGACCATTAACCCACTGTGCCACAACGGCAACTCCTCAGTCAGTCCTTTACTTCCTATTCCTTGATCAAAATGAGAAAGGATCTAAAATGTAATCATACTAATATTAACATAACAATATAATGTGCTATCCTCCCAAAGGCATTTACAGTGATGTAAGAAATGAAAGTATTAAAATAAAAATGAGGAGTTCCTATCATGGCTCAGCAGAAATGAATCTGACTAGGAACCATGAGGTTGCAGGTTTGATCCCTGGCCTTGCTCAGTGGGTTGGGGATCCAGCGTTGCTGTAAGCTGTGGTGTGGGTTGCAGACGCGGCTTGGATCACGCGTTGCTGTGGCTGTGGTGTAGGCCGGCAGCTGTAGCTCCGATTGGACCCCTAGCCTGGGAACCTCCACATGGCCTTAAAAAGGACAAAAGACAAAAAAAAAAAAAAAAAAGACAAAAATAAAAATGAGAGGCCTGGTGCTTTTTAAAAGCTGGACTCCTTTAAAGGGCAAACTGAGGTCTCAGCCAAGAGCAGATGCACTTCCCAAGCCCCTTGTCCACTAGGACTCCAGACTGCTGTTCACGGAAGTCCCAGCGCTGCCTGGATCTGGACGGAGGTGTTTCCTTTACTGGGTTATGTATCAATCTCTATCTTACCATTCTTTCTTAACTAGTATGCTATAGTCCTTTGTTAATTCAATAAACTCTCTAATTTTTGCTTAACTAAGTGCAGAGTGGTTATTTTGCCAGCGAATCCTAAGAACCCTGAGACCAAAAGTAAGGCTTTTGGCAAAATAAGCATAAAGGATTTTCAGACAAAAGCTAAGGGAGTTGATCACCACTAGCCTGGCCTTACAATAAATATTAAAGGGAGTTCTTCAAGCTGAAAAAAAAAAAAAAAAAGATGCTAATTAGTAACAGAAAAACATATGGAAGTGTAAAACTGGTAAGGGGAAAATATAAAATTAAATTTAGAATAATCTTATAATGATTGTTGGTAAATCACTTATAATAATTTTAAGTATTGAAAGGTAAAAGTATGGAGGTCCTGTCGATAAAAGCACGGAGGCTCAGCAGAAATGAATCCAACTAGTAACCATGAGGTTGCGGGTTTGATCCCTGGCCTTGCTCAGTGAGTTAAGAATCCGGCGTTGCCATGAGCTGTGATGTAGGTAACAGATGCGGATTGGATCTAGTGTTGCTGTGGCTATGGTGTAGGCCAGCAGCTACAGCTCCGATTTGATCCCTAGCCTAGGAACCTCCATATGCTACAGGAGCGGCACTAAAAAGACAAAGAGATAAAAGTGTTAAAATAACTATAACTACAGTAATTTGGTAATAGATACACAATGTAAAAAGATGCTAATTATGACATAAAAATGCGAAATGTTCGAAGGCAATGTAAAATGTAGTTTTTGTATGTGAAGTAAAGTTGTTATTAGATTAAAATAACCTGTTATGAATATCAGATGTTTTATGTAAGCCTCATGGTGTAAACAAAGAAAAAAAAAACTGCAGTAGACATCTAAAAGATAAAGAGAAAGGTATCAAAGCACTGTAACCCAGGAAACTCATCAAATCACAAAGGAAGACAGTAAGACAGGAACAAAGGACCATCAAAACAACCAAAAACCATGAACAAAAAGAAAACAGTAATTCCATAATTCAAATTTTCTGAGTAGAAATTAAATGTTCTCACTAAAAAAATAAAAACAGGAGTTCCCTTCATGGCTCAGTGGTTAACTAATCCGACTAGGAACCATGAGGTTGCGGGTTCGATCCCTGGCCTTGCTCAGTGGGTTAAGGATCCAGCGTTGCCGTGAGCTGTGGTGTAGGTTGCAGACGTGGCTCGGATCCCGCGTTGCTGTGGTTGTGGCGAAGGCCGGCAGCTACAGCTCCTGTTAGACCCCTAGCCTGGGAACCTCCATATGCCGCGGGTGCAGCTCTACGTAAAGGCAAAAAGACAAAATAAATAAATAAATAAATAAAAATAAAAATAAGTTTAACTATAAAACTTCAAGCATAAGGAAGTGTTAATGAAAGAACTTATTTTCGTGTTTGAATAAGATTTTTATTTTTTTAACAGAGAAATTTAGAGGGAACAGGAATTTTCTGATACCCAGAAATTACATTTCACAGCCAGGCTGGCCCTGGTGGAAGCCCCACCTCCATTTTAGCAGTCGCTTACGTGATCTATGATTACACAAGGGTGTTAGTACTGTGGTCACATAACCACGTGATAGTTTGTCCTCATAAAGTATGTTTCAGGTCCGTAATACCTTCCCTAAAAACTCAAAAAGTTCTGAAGTTTCCGCTGTGGAGCAATGGGATTGGTGGCATCTTGGGAGCCCTGGGACGCAGGTTTGGCACAGTGCATTAAGGCTCTGGTATTGCTGCAGCTGCGGCGTAGGTCACAATTATGGCTCAGACCTGATACCTGGCCTGGGAATACCATATGCCGCAAGGCAGCCAAAAAAGAAAAAAAATTCAGAAAGTTCTGTAAACCCAAAGTTCTTTGTAATTTGTCAGTAAAAATCGACCCACACCTATATCAAATTATTTTTAGTCTTTTTTGATACAGGTTTCTCTGCAAAAATATTAGGTATTAGATTACGGGATGCTGCCCCAGCTCCCACTGGAGGTACTACATGATATACAGTATGTATTCCATGTTATCTTCCCAAATTAGAAAAGTTCTAGGAGTTCCCGTCGTGGCTCAGTGGTTAACGAATCCAACTAGGAACCATGAGATTGCAGGTTCGATCCCTGGCCTTGCTCAGCGGGTTAAGGATCCGGCGTTGCCATGAGCTGTGGTGTAGGCTGCAGACGCGGCTCAGATTCCGCGTTGCTGTGGCTGTGGCGAAGACAGGAGCTATAGCTCCTGTCAGACCCCTAGCCTGGGAACCTCCATATGCACGGGTGCGGCCCTAGATAACGCAAAAAGGCCAAAAAAAAAGTTCTAAATTCTGAAATACATTCACTCCCAAGGTTCTGGCTAAGAAATTGTGGTTGTATACTAGATAGACAAGTCTTTTTACAAGGTGCATTTCATGGTGAAAGGTATCTGTTATATATTTATATATAACAGAGAAGAAAAAGAGAATTACAAGACAGAGATGTGATGAGCAAGTAAATGGATGAATAGAAGCAGACAAAAATTGATTACAAGGAAAAGGAAGAAGGGGAAATGCAGGGATGGAAAAAGGGAGAAAGCAGAGAAAACAAATGCCAGTATTTTTCAAACTGTAGGTCAATATCTATTACAAACTGTAAGATAAATTTACTTGGTCACTACTGGCACTAAAAAATTAAAATACATTTATTAATGCGATTTATTTAACAAATGATTAGATATATGCTTAATTGGAGAAGTGGAGCTAGGAAAACTTTGCACAGAAACTCAGGACACATGTCTGGAAGGAAATATTTAAATAACTGTCAGTAAGAACCTGCTACAAGCCAGGAGAGCTGAGCTGATATACGTTCACTACGACAGTTCTGTTGCTTAAAATTATTTTAACTTCTGAAGTTCCTGCGTGGCGCAGCAGTTAACGAATTTGACCAGGAACCATGAGGTTGTGGGTTCGATCCCTGGCCTCGCTTAGTGGGTTAAGGATCTGGCGTTGCCATGAGTTGTGCTGCAGGTTGCAGACGTGGCTCGAATCTGGTGTTGCTGTGGCTCTGGCACAGGCTGGCAGCTGTAGCTCCGATTCAACCCCTAGCCTGGAAACCTCTGTATGCCACGGGTGTGGCCCTAAAAATCAAAAACACAACAACAAAAAAATTATTTGAACTTTTAATCCACTTTCATCTCTATAAATGCTAGACATTTTCTGTTTCTTTCAGGATACTTACTCACTAAGCTGAGGAAAATTTTTATATACCAAAAACATAACAAAAGCTGCAGACAAGAAAATGGACACCAATATAAGAAGCGACATTCTCGCTGATCCGGCTTCTGCAAAGGCTTTCTCTGAAACGAAAAAAAGAAGTTATAATTAAGATAAATATAAAGGAAGACAGAATTCCAAGCCAACAAATCATTTCCTTCAGAGGTTTTCCTTCCAAGAAACTGTTCACATTTTTGCCCAAAACACTTGTAACACTAAATTTTAAGTACTTCCCTATTTATTTTTTTTCTTCTTTTTTTACAGGCACACAAGGAAGTCCCCAGGCCAAGGGCTGAGTCGGAGCTGCAGCTGAGCCCTTTGCCATAGCCAGAGCAACACTGGATCTGGCACACACCTGCGATCTGTGCCACAGCTTGAGGCAACACTGGATCCTCAACCCACTAGCAAGGCAGAGGATCCAACCTGCATCCTCAACAGAGACAACAGTCAGGTCCTTAACTGGGCATAGTTCTTTTCAGGGAGATGAAAGCATGGAAAAAAAATCTGTACCATTGATTTGCCGATAAGCCAAAGGGGAAAAGAGGGCACTGCTCTAAATGCTATCACTGACTTTCATTTTTATTCTGTATTGGAGCTGACAGCACAGCATATTCATAGTCTCTCAGGAAAAACGAGGTAATTTGGCAATTACTTCAACTGTCCTAAGAACCCTGAGATTTGCTAATGCTACTGGTCAATGTTATACTTTCTCTTTGCAACAAGGGCTTCAGAATAGTTAACTCCAAGGTTTTTGGGTGGCTGTGACTCTAAGAATGAGAGAATATGTTTGTGTTCTCCAATACGATAATCTCGGTGTTATTTTAAAAATTATTATGCATAGGGGTTCCCGTCATGGCTCAGCAGTAACAAACCCGAATAGTATCCATGAGGTCGCGGGTTCAATCTCTGGCCATGAGCTGTGGTTTAGGTCACAGAGGCAGCTTGGATCCAGTGTTGCTGTGGTTGCGGTGTAGGCCGGCAGATACAGCTCCAATTCAACCCCTAGCCTGGAACCTCCATATGCCGAGGATGTGACCCTAAGAAGACAAAAAAAAAAAAAAAAATTATATGCATATAGCACAGGGCACTCTACTCAATATTCTGTAATACCTACATGGGAAAAGAACCTGAAAAGGAATGAATATATGCATGTCTATAACCAAATCACTTTGCTGTATACCCAAAACTAACACAACATTGTAAACCAACTATACTTCAATTAAAAAAAATTAAAATTAAAAAACAAAACTTAAAAAAATTTATACAAGGAGTTCTCCTGTGGTGCAGCGTATTAAGGATTTGATGTCACTGCTGTGGCCTGGGTTGCTGCTGTGGTGTGGGTTTGATTCCCAGCCTGGGAACTTCTGCATGCTGTAGATGCAGCCAAAAAAAGCTACATGCAAGATGAAAGTATAAAACGAGATCCAGGACACCACAAGCAGAGGCATGAGAAGGGCTGTTTTTACTGGAAGGAGGCTGGGACACTTCCACAGTACTCACTGGGGAAGAGCGAGGAGTGGGTGGCTCCACTTGTATTGCCTACATGTACCATCATCCCGTGTCTATGCTGACAGCACTCAGAGGATTAAAATATGGATACCTATACTATAATTATGACTTTTTTTTTCCCCTCTGGTCTTTTTAGGGCTGCACACATGGCATACAGAGGTTCCCAGGCTAGGGACCAATCAGAGCTGTAGCTGTCAGCTTACACCATAGCCACAGCAACGCCAGATCCAAGCTGTGTCTGCAACCTACACCACAGCTAACAGCAATGCTGGATCCTTAACCCACTGAGCAAGCAGGGCCAGGGACTGAACCTGAGTCCTCATGGATGCTAATCGGGTTTGTTAACTGCTGAGAAATGATGGGAACTCCTATAATTATGACTTCTTATTTTCAGTTCTATGCCCCTCCCTCTCCTAACTTACTGCCTATGCAGCTTCCATAGATGCCTTTATGAAACATCCTAAATGAAAGTACAGAACTGCCTGTACTCCGTTAATTTAGAAAATCGTTGTTCATGAACATTTATAAAGGCATGTCAGGTGTTGCTGCTTGCTCTAGTGATGCTCCCTTTCTATGGTCCTGGCACCCTTCCGTCTCCCGCATCCCTCAGAGTCTAATCTTATTGGCCCTATTCTCACGGTGTGATTCCAATACTCTACCCTCCCAAACACGAAAGGCTGACTGGCCCAAGCACGGATCCTAGCAGAAACAATTCATTATTGGCTGACCAAATTTTCTCTCTTTTTGTCACTGAACTGTTCACTTATTTTATTTTTGGCTGCACCTACGGCAGGTGCAAGTTCCCAGGCCAGGGACTGAACTCACACCACAGCAGCGACAGGAGCCACAGCAATGACAATGCTGGATCACTAACCCACGGTGCCACAAGGGAACTCCCTTATACACTTTAAAAATGGTTAATTTTCTGTTGTATGAATTTCACCTCAATTAAAAAAAAAACAAAAAAGGAGTTCCCTTTGTGGCTCAGCATGGAAATGAATCTGAGTAGCATCCATGAAGACACAGGTTAGATCCCTGGCCTCAGTGGGTTAAGGATCCGGCGTTGCCGTGAGCTGTGGTGTAGGTCACAGATACAGCTTGGATCCCACGTTGCTGTGGCTGTAGCCCTAAAAAGAAAATAAACAAATAATAAACTCTTCCAAACCACTAGTTTTGTTGTTTTTTGTTCATTGAGTAAATATATGTAAACAGAATAAATGGATGATTCTCCCCTCCCCACCTTTTTAGGGCCATACCTGCAGTATACGGAAGTTCCCAGGCTAGGGGTTGAATTGGAGCTACAGTTGCCAGCCTGTGCCACAGCCACAGCAACATGGGATCCAAGCTGCATCTTCGATCCATACCGCAGCTTGCAGCAACACTGGATCCCTGGATCCTTAACCCACTGATCAAGGCCAGGGCTTGAACCCACATCTTCATGGATACTGGTTGCGTTCTAAACCCGCTGAGCCAAGAAAGGAGTCCCTCCTCCTTTCCAAGAACAGCTCTTTAGGACTTCACTATGCAAGGAATGCACTCAAATGTAAAGCTGTGTAGGACTATTTGCTGAGCATTTATTATGTACAAAATATTTTGCTCAATCTGCTCCTAAGAAGCTGATACCACCATAAGCTAGACTCCCAAGGAATGGTACAAATGAGCTTTGAGTCTATAGGAAGACAATATTACTGCACTGGAGGAAAGCAAGATTCATAGAGCAGGTAGAAACTTAGTTAAAGACTAAAGGATGAGTTTACAGTCTTGTAACCTGTAGCATAGCTAAACATAAGCTTAAAGACTTCAACAGGTGAAAGTCCTCTTAAATTAAAAATTAAATAAGATGTTTAGCACGTTAGCGCTAAAATTTAACTAATATTTTTCTTCCTATTATTTCACCAGTCCTAAGTAAGGGGTCTGAGGGGAGAAAGGTGTCAGATGTTTAACTGGAGGACAGAACACCTCCTGAGTCTTCGAGTACACATCTCTCTGACCGCTGCTGTTTGCCTTACAGCTGGATGATGAAATACCCAGACATTGGTTGAACAAAATTAGCCTCCAGCTTTAATGGATATGTATTTTTTCACTCCCTAGAAGGAAAATTTTTTCCCGAGCATTGTACTCAACACAGTGTAAACAAAAGAAAACAGATGATAATTCAATAAAACTAAATGACAGTCAGTCAGTTCTGAAGTTCTCCATTCTTTCACACAAACTTGGAAATAATGATGGTTGCCTATTACGACTCAAGAATTCTTCCTGAGCATAATTCAAATAAATCCAAGGGCTAGCACAGAATTCATTTAGAGTACTGAACAGAGAGAAAAATTAAAAATTTTGTTTTAATGGTGATTCAACACCTAAACACGTAGTGTACCCATTCACAACACGCCTCCTTCCAACTGAATCAGACACGTGCTTCTCAGCGTGTACATCTACCCACCTGGCAGTGCCTTATACATTCATTAACCTCTGAACCTCCCATCATACTAATTCCCATTCTCAATCACGCCATTCTCTGCTTTCCAACCTACTTCCAAGCCAAAGGAACTGCTAGAGAAAGTCAGATCATCCACTCTCTCGGCCTAAACAAGTTCATGTAGTGTTCTATTTCAATTAAGGTTATCACTAGCAAACAAGAATCCTTTTACAGTACTCTCCAAAAGGGCTAATTCAAGTCTCTTCAAGCCTTCAATTCTGCTTCCCGCTACTCTCAACCAGTGAGGCTGCCTCCACACTTTAGTGAGCTTCCCAATCTCCACCTCAAGGTCTGTTCAGGAAAATATCTCCTCCTACCCTCCCCCTTATCTATGTATGAAATGCCAACACACTTTCTTCCATATCTTGCTCTCAGAATAATCTCTTCTCCATTCACATAATGTCTTCCATTCTTCCCACTAACAAGCACTTTTGCCCTCACTTCTAATATGTATATATCTATCCTGAAAACTCAAATCTGAGAGGAATTTATTACCAAATTCAAACAATATTGTCTTCTAAGAGCAGCAAAACCAACTTCAAACAGTATCTCCCGAGTATCTTTGGCTGCATTCCACAACAGTGTACTTTATAATCACACTCTGATATACACAAAACCTATATAAATGAAAAATCAAATTCAAAGAACAATACTCACCCCCTACTACCTGCCAAGAACTCTATTTTCTCTTCCGCTTTTTAAAATGGTTCATGATTATCCATCAAATTCATTTCACTCAGCTCACAAGGGTGTGACCCACATATTTAAAAATGTGGTCCTAGGAGTCCTCTTAAATCAAATGGTAGTAAAAGATCAACCAGGGCAAACCACACAGAAGAATATAACACTTGGCCCAGGGACCTTTGCACACTGATTAGGTCAAGCACCTCTCAAGTTTTACCTCTTGTTACTCACCCCTTCTCCTCATGCATGAATCAGACTTTCAGTGTCACTGCCTTGCTCAAGTCATCAGTGGTCCTCAGTGTGGGACTCAGATGTCAGACTAGAGTCAAGGCAAGGAATCCACTAAGTGTACCAAACTCTGCACCACGTAAGGAGTAGAACATTTCAAAAGTACTTATAATAACTACGGGTCAGTTATGCAGATGTATGAATTAATAAAAATACAAATTTAGTTAAAGTCTTACGGAATTTATAGAAATAATCTATTACTCTGTACTTCTCAAGAGTTAAACTTTGGAGTTCCCTCGTGGTTCAGTGGAAGCGAATCTGACTAGGAACCATCAGGTTGCGGGTTCGATCCCTGGCCTCACTCCGTGGGTTAAGGATCTGGCGTTGCTGTGAGCTGTGGTGTAGGTTGCAGACGTGGCTCGGATCCCTTGTTGCTGTGGCTGTGGTATAGGCCGGCAGCTGTAGCTCGGATTAGACCCCTAGCCTGGGAACCTCCACATGCCGTGGTTGTGGCCCTAAAATGACAAAAAGACAAAAAAAAAAAGAGTTAATAAACATTTTTTCCTCCAAAACATATCCTTTTTTAACGGCCAAGTTATCACCTATGATTGACAAAAATTGTTTTCCATAACTTAGAAAACTGGTTGCTAAGCGATTACTGGTATCACATCACCAGATAAGAAACGTTAACCCTATCATGCAAGGGGGCCACAAAATCTTTTGCCCAAAAAGAGAATTCCTAACACTAAGTAAAAAGAGAGACAGTAGAGAGAGACAAAGGAAAAGAAAAAACTGAAAATCATTAATAAAGAGGATGGATTAAAAAAATCCCTTTGCCTGTAGGACTTAAAGCTCTTTATACTGACACCATTTTGACTAAGGCCAAAGCTATCTCCTTCTACCACTCACTGGAAGTTCTCCACTCCTGACAGGTTTATGTCTCTCTATTTTTTTTGTCTGCACCCATGGCAGATGGAAGTTCCCGGGCCAGGGATCAAACCCTCATCACAGCAGCAACTAACTCAGCAGCTGCAGTGACAGTCATGCCAGATCCTTAATAGTCTTAATTCAAGCAGACACAGGGAACTCCCAAGTTTATCTCTTTATAAACACACACAAAAGGTTAACACTAATCTTCAAGCCTAATGTTTCCCTCACCCAGAATCCTTTCTGTTCTCTCTACTAAGCTAAACCCTACTTCTCTGGGAAGGCCTGACTTCACATCTCTTCCCCATCTTCCTACAGATCTGTGGTCCACAGATGTCATCTGACAGCATCATAAAAATAAATGTGTCTAACGTATTGTTCTAATGATAAAATAAGATAAAAAAGTGTAAAAGCATTTGGGGGTTTCAGGGTCTTCCTTTCTTTTTTTGGCTGAACCCACGCCATAGGAAAGTTCCTGGGCCAGGCAGGGATTGAACCTGAGCCAAAGCTGTGGCAACACAGGCTATGCCTAACCCACTGGTCAGGACCCAACCCACACCTCTGCAGTGGCCTGAGCCTCTGCAGTTGGATCCTTAATCCACTGTGCCATAGCATAACTCTTCAAGGTCTTATTTTCTGAATAGCGTTAGGTTTAAAAAAAAAAAAAAGTAATAAAACTGCTATCCCAATCCAAATGATAATCCTTAGGGATGTCCCATCTGGAAAATACTTTTTCAGGAAACCCTTGGATTACTGTTACTCTCAGTTGCAGCACCTTCAACGTTCTTATCATTTAGAGTGGATTTATACTCTAACAATTCATTTCTGGGTTTTTGAAGTTATCTGGCTCTATCGTCTATAAGGCTGAAAAACATCCAAACATATAAAGCTGAAAGACCCAAATTAAACTGAGACATTTTAAACTATTTGAAAATAAAATACCATTTCCTGTAAGACACCATTTAAATGTTTCTTATGTTTTACATTTAAGAAATTTCAGCTGAATGTTAAACATATTATCTCCACACCATATATAAAAATATCTTTAAAGCATACAGTACTTTATGGTTGACACAGTACTGCTAGACACTCTTAAAAAAACCCTGCCTTTACCCATTACTAGTGGTGGAACACATCACTGTGAGTAAACTGCAGACAACTTTATGGCCATTTGTTAGGATCTCTCCAAGCTTATGGGCTCTGAAAGCATTTAAAGAGCTTAATCACTTCAACTGTTGAAAAGCCATGAAAAGTTTATGCCTAGATGGAATTAAAACACTCAAGTTTCAAGGTACACTTTTTTGCCTAAAAAAATATTTAAAGCCCTGAGAAATGCCAGGATGGCACAATGGGGGAAAAAAAAAAAAGACCTTGAGAATAAGAGATAAAATAGTAATTACTAACATTTGTTTAGTCTCCAATTCATATAAGCCAAACATTACACTAAACCTTTTACGTGAATTATTTTAATCCACACGCCAGCCTTAAGTAGATGTTATTATTATCATCATCCCCGCTGTACAGTTCAGACATTGAGCTTCTGAAGGATAACAAGCAGTCATAAATGTGACAGAGTAGGGACTCAAACCCAAGTGTGCTTGCCACCTGGAAGTGGCACCTGGACGGTATTAAAGTCTTGCTTTTAGCCACTACTTCACTAATCCGGTTTGGTGACCTCGTGCAAGTCCTATATCCACGCTGGGCCTCAGTTTCCTCATCTGCCAAAGCAAAGCAACGAAGGCCATCCTTCCTTCCTTGCTTCCGTATTATCAACCTTACAATCTCCCTGCGCTTCAACAAGCCAGTGTCATTCCTTCTTTCAACTGAATTCAACTAAAAAAGCATTTATGAAGCTGCTAGGATCAGGCCTTGCTGTGGGAAGGGCGGCAGCCCAGGTCCCCCACTCCGTCTGCTCCGGCCCTCGGGTACCAACAGGCCCCCTTTGCGTCCGCATATCCCTGGGACCGGCTGCGGTCGTTTCTCCTCCGAAGCCCTCCCGCTCACCCCCGCCTCTGGGGCAGCCCCAGCTCTCGTTTCCAGGTCTACTCACCCTTCAGGTGGTCTCCGCCGCCCGGCGCCGAAGGACCCCGCGTCCCTGCCGCCTTGTCCCCCGAGGGCGTCGTATGGAGTGCCCCCGTTTGCGATCTCTCGACGACTCTGCCTTTCGTCATGGCTGCGGCGGAGAAGGCGGAGGAAGCCGGGTGATGCCGCGCGCCCTTAACAACCACACTCCGCCGAGGACGCCTTACAACACCCAGCGGCCGCAGCCTCAGCCACTTCCGGGGCGACCACCTCACCTGAGACGACCTCAGCCCGGCAAGCACAGTGACGCGGCGCGGAGACCCACAGCGCCCACTCGGACAAGGCTCCGCCCCGCCCCGCCTCCGAGCCTCGCGCGCTCGCGCCGGCCCAGTGACCGCGAGACAAGTCAGACTCCAAGCCCGCCCCTTGGCCGCCAGCCCCGCCCCGTCCCGTGACTGCGCGGAGCATGCGCAGTCGGCCCACCAGAGTCTGCTGGTGCGACTCCGGGACGCAGGCGGCTAACGCGCAGCTCTAATTGTCCGGAAGTGCGGCCTCACGCGCTGCCATCCCTTTGTCCCGGCGGCTGGAAGGGCCAGGGAGTGATTAGTCGGCGTTTTGTGGCGGCCACTGATTCAGCTGGCTCTCTTATCCGCCAGCAGCACAAGCTGCCTTGACTCGGGAGGTGTTAGATTATGCTTGGTCTGAAGATGTTGAGAAACATAAAGCCTGAGCCGAACCCCCGCTTTTCAGCAAACCAGAGCTCAAGGCCTGTAACCTGTGAAGGTCACAGGGTGGCAGCGATGGGTTTAGAATCCGGCTTTCTTGTTCCCAAGCAAATGCTTTGCCATGTCATCACCTGCCACCCCTCACTTGTAAGTTCAGTTCAGCTCGTTTATCTTTTCCTTTCGCTGAGCGCAAACGTACCTTTTTTGACGGTTCCTTTCTCTACTTCTGGCCCTCGGAGTGGTATTCCTCTCCCTGTCTGCTGGATGTATTGGAATTCCCCCTGGAAAGCAGCTTGGCAATGTAGATAAAAATACAGTGTTCCTATCCAGTAATTACATTTATAGAAAACTACTCCGTGGGGTTAGACACACAGAGGGAGTTATCCCAAACAGCATTATTTATCAGTATAATAGTAAATGCAGAAGCAGTCTAAAAACTCAATACTGAAGAGTCAATAGTGTCCATTCAGTGGAATTGCTTTATATACACATCCTTGGCCTACTTATATTAAGGCCTTCAGTGACCACTCTAAGAGGTAGCTTACCACTTAATTCCTCCATGGTCGTTATTAAAAGCAGTGATTACTGGGGTTGTTTACTCACTGTCTGCCTCCATCTCTAGAGTGTAAGGTCTATTAAGGTAAAGGACCTTGTCCTTTTGTTCACCATTGTATCCCCAAGCAGCTGATAGGGCCAACACCTAAGTGGACATTCAGTAAGTTTGTTGAATAGATTTTGAATCATAGGTAATTATGGAGAGACTAATAATGTGGACAGGGCTTATTCAAAAACAAATTCCAAGAGATAACTATAAACAGGAGTTCCCTGATGGCTCAGCAGGTTAAGGACCTGGAGTTGTCACTGCTGTGGCTTGGGTCATTGCTATGGCACAGGTTTGATTTCTGGCCAGGGAATTTCTGCATGCTACAGCCAAGGCCAAGCCGCCCCCCCCCCCCCCCCCAAAATTAGAAGAAATACATAAACGAGTCACCATCTTTAGAAGTCTTCTTGAACACGATGCAAAGCGATTTTTTTTTTTTTTTTGCTGCACCTGTGTCATATGGTAGTTCTTGAGCCAGGGATTGAACTCACACCACAGCAGTGACTGGAGGCCCAGCAGTGACTACACTGGATTCTTAATCTGCTAAGCCACAAGAGAACTCCTGCAAAACCGTTTTTAAACACTTGATATATTTTACTGAAAAAATTTTTAAGTACTCCAAAAAACAAACTCTAAGACCTAGAAATAGGAGTTCCCGATGGGGTGCAGTGGGTTACTGATCCAGCTTGTCTCTGTGAAGGTGCCAGTTCAGTCCCTGACCCGGCAACTTCCATATGCCATGGTTGTGGCCAAAAAAGAAAAAAGAAAGAAAACCTAGGAACAGACTGAGAAAAAATATTTGCCACAGAAATGAGAAATACTATAAATCAATAAGAAAAGCACAACAGAAAAGTGGATATGAATAGTAAATTCATAGAAGAGTTAAATAGCTAATAAATTAGCAGTAGTTAAACAAGCTCATTAATATGTGATGACACTGATTGAGAGGCACATAGATTGCAATAGCAGAAGAGAAGAGTGTCTAGGTTAGGATGGGGCTGCAGTGAAGTTCTCCTAGGAAGAACGATTCTTAAAATGATTGAAGGATTACTGGGAATCAACAAAGGAAAGGAGGAGAAAACCTCTTTTGCAAAGGCTGGAAACTATTGCTTGTCTTTGAAAAAGAGCTTCAAGCAAAGACTAGGAAAATGGAAAAAAAATGGGGTGAGGCAAGGGCATTATCACGAAGTGCTAGAAGTTTGAACTTAATCCTCAAAGCTCTCTGAAGCCATTGAAGAACTTTTAACCGGAGAGACGTTACAATTTGTATTTACAAAGCTGATTCTGACTGTCCAGTGGCAGAATTAGAGGAGTGCTGCACTAGCACAGAAAGAGAAGCTGAGGAGTTCCCATTGTGGTTCAGCGGTAACAAACCCAGCCAGTATCCATGAGGACTCAGGTTCGATCCCTGGCCTTGCCCAGTGGGTTAAAGATCTGGTATTGCCAAGAGCTGTGGTGTAGTTTGCAGACAGGGCTCAGATCTGATGTGGCTGTTCCTGTGGTGTAGGCGGCAGCTGCAACTCCTATTCGACCCCTTGCCTGGGATCCTACATATGCCACAGGTGCAGCCCTAAAAAGCCAAAAAACAAAAAACAAAAACAAAAAAAAAAGAGAGAGAGAAGCCAAGACGTTGCTGTAATAATCCTGGCTAGACCCAGGGTAGTGGACTGGAAATAAAGAGGTGACATGTAAGATGATATATGAGAAAAACTTTTTTAAGAACTTTATGACTTTAATTACATGAGCAAATACATTTTCCTTATTACAGAAAAATACTGAAAAAGCAAACTATCATACAGAAAAATGTATGCATCATTTCTAATACCACTGTCCATGGATAGGCACGATATTTGGGATTTCCCCCGGAGTATTAGAAAGGTTAAGGGGAATTCCCGTCGTGGCTCAGTGGTTAACGAATCCGACTAGGAACCATGAGGTTGCGGGCTCGATCCCTGGCCTTGCTAAGTGGGTTAAGGATCCGGTGTTGCCGTGAGCTGTGGTGTAGGCCGGCGGCTACAGCTCCTGTTAGACCCCTAGCCTGGGAACCTCCATATGCCGTGGGTGTGGCCCTAGATAAGGCAAAAGATAAAAAAGAAAAGAAAAGAAAAAAAGGTTAAGGAAGTGGAATCTAGGACTAATGCCCCAATGGGTGAAGAGTACTAAGTGAGGGAAAGGGTTAGGCCTTTTGAGAATTTCGTGATTAGGAGGCTGAGGGGAGTATTGGTGCCTGAGATCACAGGAAGAGTTCCGTTGGAGAGAGATGCTGAATTTCGTTTTGGATACTTTTATCTATATCTTGTCATTTCCTGACTTCTATCACCTTTTCTCACCTGAAACTCTGCTTAGCGTCACCAGTGAGCTTTTTTTGTTGTATTCAGTTTTTAATCATTTGTTACCTCTCTTCATGGCTGACTACATTAACTGCTCCCTCCTTCCTGGTTTCCATGGCAATTCTCTGACTAATAAGTAGACTCCTTTGAAGGAAACACTTCTTTTCCTTTTCCCTTAAATGCTCACATTTCCCCAAGATATCCACTCTTCAAAGTCTGCAGACTTTTCTGGGCAGTCTTGGCCGTGACTTCAACAACCCCTTTATATCCATAGATGACAAATGTTTATTTTGAACATTGGAGTTATACACATAAAACTTACTAGACATATATACCAGGGTGTACCACAAGCACCTCGGACTCAGAATGTCCAAATTGGAAATCAACTTTATCCTTCCAAACTTTAAACACTTCCTGCGTCACAGTCTTGGGAATCAGCACCAGCAGTTCCCCTTCTGCTCAAGTCAAAAACCTAAGGATTCTCCTTAGCATCCGTTAAATTCAGCTTGTTGAATGAATGATGAATGAATGAGTTCTTCCTGTCTTTCACATCACGTCCCTACACGCAGTTCCGTCAGATCTCCATGTCCTCTTCCTTACCTTCCTCACTCAAATCTCACGATCTTTCTCTTCCCTCCCCTCTTAAGTAATTTTCCATATTACCACTAGAGTGGTCTCTGAGACAACCTCGAAGTTCTTCATGAGCTGACACAAGCTCAAATGGTCTAGCTGACTCTGAATCCAACATAAATGAACAAATGCCCGAGGAAAAGAAACCTTTCTGAACCTCGTGTAGTGCCATACTTTTTATGCTCCTTTGCCTTAAATGTCTTCTCCCCAGGGTGTCCCTGTGATCAATTACTGCTTATCTTTGAAGAGTTGTCCTAAGGTACCAGTCATGACAAGCACTTCCTCCCTTGGCTTGGCTCTATTTTAGTAATTACTAATTATCTTTAATTGTTTACATATCATCTGCCACCGGACTATAAGCCCCTTTGGTGATCCAGTACAGTGTCTTTCTTTATATGTTTTTGTGCAATGAATGCCTTTGAGAGTCATGAAAGCTCTGCACACACATTTAATCACTAGATAGTTAAATTCACAAATGAAGATAGAAGACTTAGGGTGGTGGACCTGAACCAGCAAATATGAAAAATTTTACCTGAAGTTCCCCAGTGATCTAGCAGTTAAGGATCTAGCATTTTCACTGCTGAGGCTTGGGCCATTGCTGTGGCATAGGTTCAGTCCCTGGCCCAGGAACTTCCACGTGTTGTGGGTGTGGCAACAGAGAAAATAAATAGTACTGGAATAACTGTCTAACCATTTTAAAAATTCGTATGCCTATCCTATACTATATACAAATTAATTATCTGTTAATATGAAACCTTTTTGTTTAATAGGAAGAACTATGAAAGTACAGAAAGATAAAACATAAAAAAAGTTTTTGTTATCTTGAGTAAAAAGACCATTCTTAGTATAAACTCTGATTTTAAGCATGCATCTGGGAGCTCCTGTCGTGGCTCAGCAAAACGAATACGACTAGGAACCATGAGATTGCGGGTTCGATCCCTGGCCTCACTCAGTGGGTTAGGGATCTGGTGTTGCCGTGCTCTGTGGTGTAGGTTGCAGAGGCATCTCGGATCTCACATTGCTGTGGCTGTGGTGTAGACTGGCGGCTACAGCTCCAATTAGACCCCTAGCCTGGGAACCTCCATATGCCGCAAGTGCGGCCCTATAAAAGGCAATAATAATAATAATAATAATAAAATAAAATTAACATTGGAGGGAGTTCCCGGCGGGGCTCAGTGGAAATGAATCTGACTAGCCTCGACGAGGACGTAGGTTTGATCCCTGTCCTTACTCAGTGGGTCAAGGATCTGACGTTACCGTGAACTGTGATACAGGTCACAGACGCAGCTGGGATCCAGCGTTGCTGTGGCTGTGGTGTAGGCTGGCAGCTGTAGCTCTGATTCAACCCCTAGCCTGGGAACCTACATATGCTGTGGGTGTGGCCCTAAAAAATATATAATAATAATAATATCAGAATAAAGAAGGCATTTATTAAAATGTTATATGTAAAGAATTACGGACATAACTTAAGTTTGCAGCTTCCTCCATATTTACAAACTCAAAGGGGAAATCTCCAAGTCAAGAGATAAAATAGTACCAACACCCAAAATACCCCACACTTCCTTCCAAGTTGCCCTTCACCCTCCCCAAGAGCAGTCACTGGAAAAGCATCTTAAAATATGCTGTAAAATCCAAAGCCAATTTGAGATTTCCCTGTCTAGCCATGACAAAACAATTGGTACCAGACCAGTCTTCCCACTGCAAACAACTAGAAGACTAGACAAAAATATCTGAAACAATTGTCTTTAGATACTGACTAGTCAAGGACTATGATTCTTTTCTTTTTTTAATGTCCTTTGTGTTTTTAGGGCTGGACCTGAGGCATATGGAGGTTCCCAGGCTGGGGTCAAATCGGAGCTAGAGCTGCTGGTCCACACCACAGCTCACCAGATCTTTAACTCACTGAGCGAGGCCAGGGATCAAACCTGCACCTTCATGGGTCCTAGTTAGATTCGTTAAACATTGAACCACAATGGGAACTCCAAGTACTATGATTCTTGAGAGATGGGGAAAAAAAGATGTAATCATAATATTTTCTGCCTGGAGGCAGTTTCCGAGCCCCAGCACAAGAAGTGGTCCCCAAAGAGAGCAAAGTGTTTTCACTGAGCCAAGGAGAAAAAAATGGGAGTTCAAAGCTGGAATTTGCAGGGCATTACACCAGAGCCTAGGAACAAAGAAGCCCTAGAGAATTGTGTAGGAATCTCCTTGGGCCTTTGGTGAGAATCTGCACAAGCCAGTTTAAGACTGCTTGACGTGGAGCAAAGAACAAGTGCATAGGACGTAGCAGGTACTGGAAAGCTGTGAGCTGACTAGATTCCAGGGCTTATGCGGGACTGGAAGACATTCAAATTTCAATAAACCGAGTGAAGAAAACTTGTTACTAAGTTGGGTATTCAGAAAAGACCCCAGAAAGACCAAGCCGTAATATTAGGGCTAGTCTAAACCTAAAGAAAAAGCTACTTGAGATACACACTAATATAGATCAAAAATAAGATTCAAAGAAACATTTTTTTTAGTTTTAAAAAGGAGTTTCCTGGTGGATCAGTGGGATAAGGGTCCAGCATTGCCACTGTTATGGCTTGGGTCACTGCTGTGGTGCAGGTTTGACCCCTGGCCCAGGAACTTCGACATGCTGCAGGTGCAGAAAAAAAAAGATTCAAAGGATTTCTTTGATGCGCAGGTAAATTAACTGCCTACAGAACAAAGCTCGGTTTTTTTTAAATTGACCTAATTTATATAACATTATATAAATTTCAGTTGTACATTAGAAATTGATACTTGGGAGTTCCCGTCTTGGCTCGGTGGAAACGAATCTGACTGGTATCCATGATGATGCAGGTTTGATCCCTGGCCTCTCTCAGTGGGTTGGGAACTTTGAGACCCAGAAGTGACTTTAAAAAAGCTGTTATGAATATGTTCAAGGATTTGAAGGAAACCGTAAACATAATAAGGGAACAAATGAGAAATACAAATAAAGGAATGTAACCCATAAAAGAGAAGAAAACAGAAATTCTGGAACTAAAAAATATAGTATCTGGGGTGAAAATTTAACTAGATGGGCTTAACATCAAGTTAGACACTACAAAAGAAAAGGCCAGTGAACTTAAAGACAGAGAAAAAGAATTGTAGCACAGAGAGAAAAAGGCCTAGGTCGCAACTGTGGCTTATCTGATCCTGGCCCGAGAACTCCATATGCTACGTGGTGGCCAAAAATGAAACAAAAAAAATTAAAAAAATAAAATAATACGTAATTTTTTTTTCTACAGGTTTGTTGAAAGCAGTAAGCCCAAGGATCAAAAAGTTCATCAAACCCGAGGCAGGGTAAACATAAACAACAAAATTAGATATATCATAATGATACTGACAGCCAAAGATGAACCGAAAATCTTTGGAACAGCCAGAGGAGCTTGGAGAAAAAGACACATTTCATTCAGGGGAACAACAACAATAAGAATGAATGCAGAGGAGAGGCGGCAAGATGGCGGAGGAGTAAGAGGTCGCGCTCTCCCTCTCCCACAAATACATCAAAAAACGCATCTAAATATAAAACAAGTTGGACAAATCATCATCTGAATGCTGATCAATTTAAACCTCCAAAAACTGCAAGAAACCCCTGAAATAACTGGGTAGAACAAGTGAAGAAAAAAAAAAGG
>PVHT020000037.1:11412340-11426798 GCA_004024745.2 Catagonus wagneri | reverse complement strand
TCGGGTCACCACATGGTGCAGTTGGAAAATCTGACAGAAATCTGTAAACCAGCTATAATGCAAAAAAAAAAAAAAAAAAAAAGGCAAATTACAAAAAAAAAAAAAAAAGAATGAATGCAGGCGTTTACATCATGGCTCAGTGGAAATGAATCTGACTAGGATCCATGAGGATGCGGGTTTGATCCCTGGCCTCACTCAGTGGGTTAAGGATCTAGCATTGTCACTGCTGTGGTGCTGGTTCTACCCCTGGCCTGGGAACTTCTGAATGCCATGGGCATGGCCAAAAAAAAAAAAAAAAGTCAGAGGAAAAGGATGGGATAGCAGGAAATGCAGACCCACAGAGGCGTGAAGATTGCCTAAAATTGACAAGTAACTAGAAAAGACTTCTTTCTTTTTTTTTTTTGTCTTTTTGCCTTTATGTAGAGCTGCACCCACGGCATATGGAGGTTCACAGGCTAGGGGTCTAACAGGAGTTGTAGCTGCCGGCCTTCACCACAGCCACAGCAACGCGGGATCCAAGCCGCATCTGCAACCTACACCACAGCTCACGGCAACGCCGGATCCTTAACCCACTGAGCAAGGCCAGGGATCGAACCCGCAACCTCATGGATCTTAGTCGGGTTCGATAACCACTGAGCCACGAAGGGAACTCCAAGACTTCTTTCTTTATTATACAGTTTTTACAGAATAATTGGTAGTCATACCTCATTGGAGGGAGTGTTAAATAGTACAATCACCTTGGAAAAAGTTTTGGCAGTTTCTTGTAACACTAAACAAACACCTACTCTGCGGCCCAGCTGTGCCACTCTTAAGTATAGCTTAAAATACATGTCCACAAAAAGACTTATACACAAATATTAACAGCAGCTTTAGTCACAGTAGCTGAAGACTGGACACAGGCGGTCTGAGAAGAGTATCCCTGAAATGGGACAGCCTGAGGTAGGGTGTCAGAGCCCCAATAGAATGATGAGATTTATTCAACATAGGAGTTTAAAACCCAAGTAGTGTGGAGAAGCGTGTGCTTAGAGAGAAGCAGCCCAGTGTGGAGAAGCATATCCTTAGAGAGAAGTAGCCCAGTGAGGGGTTTCAAAGCCCGAGCCGGCTGTGCCAGAGGTCCCCAAGACCACTCCCACATTCACTGATTAACTAGCAGGACTCAACACGTAGCCATTCTTTTTTTTTTTTTTGTCTTTTTTAGGGCCGCACCCGCGGCATATGGAGGTTCCCAGGCTAGGGGTCAATTCGGAACTGTTGCTGCCGTGCTACACCACAGCCACAGCAACACCAGATTGGAGCCGCGTCTGTGACCTACACCACAGCTCAGGGCAATGCTGGATCGTTAACCCACTGAGCGATCCCAGGGATCAAACCCGCAACCCCATGGTTCCTACTCAAATTCGTTTCCGCTGCGCTATGACGGGAACTTCAGCACGTGGCCATTCTCACAGCTGTGATTTATACAGCATATGATGATGCAAACCAAAATCAGCAAAGGCAAGGCATGTGGGGCAAAGTTCAAAGGAAACTGGGCACAAGCTTCTAAGAGCTCTTTCTCAGCAGAATCACAGGGAATGTTCTTAGCTCCTCCAGAAACAAACCAACAGCATATGTGAAATTTTGTCTATCTAGCAGCTCATTAAAGGATCTAGAACCCGGAGGTCCCGTTGTGGTTCAGCAGGTTAGGAATCCAACTAGTATCCGTGAGGATGCGGGTTTGACCCCTGGTCTTGCTCAGTGGGTTAAGGATCCAGTGTTGCTGTGGCTGTGGTGTAGGCTGGCAGCTGCTGCTCCGATTCGAACCCTTGCCTGGGACCTTCCATATGCCACAGGTGTGGCCCTAATAGGAGGGGGAAAAAAAGGATCCAGAACCCAAGGTTTTTATCGAAAGTTGGTCTCGAATGTACTCCCTGCCTAGAATGGACCAAAATTCCAGATTCCCACAAGGAAAGCAGTTGTTCAGCATAAACCACATTATTTAGGAGTTTCTCGGTGGCCTAGTAATTAAGGATTCAGCGTTATCACTGCCATGGTTTGGGTTTGATCCCTGGCTTGGGAACTTCTGCACATCGTGATTTTGGTCAAAAAATACTTTTTTAATGAAATAAAGTAAACCACATTTTTATACAAACAGTTTGGGCACGGTGAACCACTCTCATCAGTGCAGAAATGGTGGGAAGCCTTCTGAAATCCAGGGTACTGGATGTCAGCCAAGCGCCAGACCTGCATTCAAGCCCTTCTAGGGACAGCAGACCCAGGCCTGCTATATGAACTCTCTTCCGCATATCAGGTGATACGGGTACCCGAGGAAGCGTGACTCAAAGCAGATTTTCAAAGCCCCAGGAGGATAAGGAGAGTGTCCACACAGGGCAATGGTGGCACTAGCCTTGTACTAGGTGTCAGAGTCAAAACTGGATGAGAAATGCATGGGCAACCTGGTACAGAGGCGCTGGAGTTCAAGTGGATAAGGGAGGCTTCTACACAGGATAGAGAAAGGTGTGGCAATAAGTAACTGATTAAAAATAAGTAGTAAGAGGAGATCCTGCTGTGGCGCATCAGGTTAAGGACGAGCACTGTTTCTATGGGGGCATGAATTTGATCCCCAGCCCAGTGCTGAATGTTCAGGATCCAGAATTGCTGCAGCTGTGGCGTAGGTCAAAGGTGGGACTCGGATTCGATCCCTGGCCTGGGAACTTCCATATACCACGGATGCGACAGAAAAAGGAAAAAAAAGAATAATATTAGGGATAATAAAGGCCTGGATTTTCTTACCATCATTAGATTTAAAAACAGGGAAAGGGAGAAAAGTAAACTGAAACTTGTGTTGGAGATATTAAAATTGGAGGTATCAGTCTGAAATCATGGTTTTCAATAGATAGATGAAAATAGGTAGATAAATAGATAGGTAGAAGTAGGAATGAATATAAATGTAAATGAGTATATCCTCAAAAAGGCCTGGGAGGAGTTCCCTCTGTGGCATAACGGCCTGGGAGGCCTCTTGGGAGCACTGGGATGCAGGGTCAATCCTTGGCCGGGCACTGTGGTTAAGGATCTGGCTTCACCGCAAGTTTGGCTTGGATCACTTGGATCTGACCACCGGCCCAGGAACTCCATATGTTGTGGGGTGGGCAACAAAGAAAAGGAAAAGGCGTGGTGGTGGCCTGGGACAGTGACACTTAAAGGACAATGAATATACTTAGTCTGAGATCTTGCTTCTAAATAATATTCTCCTCTTGGAGAAATGGCTGATTACAGGCTTGGGGCCTGGAAGTATACAAGCTGAGTCTGGAACATCTTGTGCAAGAAACAGGGACATGCTCAAAAAATGACAGTCACATGTCAAAGGGCAAGAGCCAGCTTGAAGAGGCTCCAATGGCCAAATCGGATATTATGTGAGCTGCAAAATAAATGATGATATCAACACACTATAACTCATTGAATAAAATGTGAAATCATGAATGTATATTGATTTTTAAAAGCAATGAATACATTTAAAGTTTGACAAAAATAGACTATTTACATAGTTTCAAAATATCATAAAAATATTAATTACAAAAGAAAAAAAGTAACTTGATATATCACATCAACAACTCCCATTCAAACAATTCAAGAAAAAAATTCTTCGTACTGCTGGCAGCAATTCTGAAAGAAAGGAATACATGAGTCATAATTACAGCTGGAGATTTCATGACTTATCTCTCAGTAACTGACCAAACAAATAATTGTTCTGTATTGTAGTTGTGATGTTGGTTATGTGAACCTGCATGTTTGCTCATGTTCATACAACAGTACTGCAAAAACTAATTGTAATGTATGATCATTTTAAAATAAAAGTAAATGAAATAAAGATAAAAAATTTTTTAAAAAGTCAAAAAAAAAATGGTAATACTACCGCACACACATACTAGAGAAAATGGCAAAGTAAATCAATAGGTAACTTATACCCTAAGGAACTATAAAAAGGAGCAGCCTAAACAAATAAGTAGCAGTAGGAAGGGAATAATAAAGGATAGAATGGATGGAGTTCTCTTGTGGCTCAGCAGATTAAGGATCTCATGTTGTCACTGCAGCAGCTCAGGTCACTGCTGTGGCTTGGGTTCAGTTCCTGGCCCAGAAACTTTCACAGCTGCAGGTGTGGCCAAAAAAAGAAAAAAATGGAGGGGAGAGAGAAATCAGTAAAACCAAAAGCTGTTCTTTAAAAAAATATTAACACAATCGGCAACTATTTAGCTAGACTAAGATACAAAACAAGAAAAATAAAAGCATTAAAGTCAGAAAAGAAAATAGGACATTTCTATGAATTTTACATAAATAAAAAGAATTATAAGAGTATACTATTGTTTTTCACACAGACGGCCATGAAAGCAAAGAAGGAAGCCCCTGCCACTTCCAAAGCTGAAGCCAAAGCCAAGGCTGAGAAAGCAGTAGTGAACGTTGTCCACAGTCACACAGAAAAAGATCTGGATGTCACCCGCCTTCCAAAGGCCCAGAACACTGCAACTCAGATGGCGTCCCAAATATCCTTGGAGGAGCACCCTGGGAGAAACCGTTTTGACTGCTATGCCATCATCAAGTTCCCCTCAGCACCAAGTCAGCCATGAAGGACACAGAAGACAACAGCATGCTTGTATTCATTGTAGGGGTCAAGGCCAACAAGCACCAGGTAGAACAGGCTGTGAAGAAGCCTTAGGACATTGACCTGGCTAAAGTCAACACTCGCTCAGGCCTAATAGGGAGAAGAAGGTATATTTTTGACTGGTTCCTGACTATGAAGCTTTGGATGTTGCCAACAAAGTTGGAATCAATAAAATGAGTCCAGCTGGCTAATTCTAAATATAAAATTTTTCATTGAGAAAAAAATTGATGCTATGAACAATTCACTTCAGGAATTCAGGGATAGGGACTGGGCGGCAGGGGAACAGAGATTTTACATTTCGAATTTTGTCCTGTGTGCATGAATAATATGTTTAACCAATAACCATGACAAACATGTGAGCCCAAGACCAGATCAAAATGAGGAATCTGTGGTGGCCTAGCAACTGGGGACTCAGCATTGTTCCTGCTGTGGCTCCAGTTACTACATGGTTCAGGTTTGATTCCTGGCCCAGGAACTTCCACTTACCGCAGGCATGGCCAAAAAAGAAAAAGAAGAGAATGTATTAAAGGGAGTTCCCGGAGTTCCCTTTGTGGCTCAGTGGTTAACGAATCCGACTAAGAACCATGAGGTTGAGGGTTTGATCCCTGGCCTTGCTCAGTGGGTTAAGGATCCGGCGTTGCCGTGAGCTGTGGTATAGGTTGCAGATGCGGCTCGGATCCCGTGTTGCTGTGGCTGTGGCGAAGGCCGGCAGCTACAGCTCCTGTTAGACCCCTAGCCTGGGAACCTCCATATGCCGCGGGTGCGGCTCTACATAAAGGCAAAAAGACCAAAAAAATAAATAAATAAATAAATAAATAAAGGGAGTTCCCATCGTGGTGCAGCGGTTAACGAATCTGACTAGGAACCTTGAGGTTGCGGGTTCGATCCCTGGCCTTGCTCATTGGGTTAAGGATCCGGCGTTGCCGTGAGCTGTGGTACAGACGCGGCTCAGATCCTGCGTTGCTGTGGCTGCGGCGTAGGCCAGTGGCTACAGCTCCGATTAGACCCCTAGCCTGGGAACCTCCACATGCCGCGGGTGCGGCCCTAAAATGACAAAAGGCAAAAAAAAAAAAGGAATGTTTTAAAGTATAAATTATGTGTACCATGTTTCCTGAAGTTTTTGTAATACGCTTGTCACCTTCTTAATTGGAATAAAAACACAAAAGACTTTTAAAGATTTGGCATGTTAGTATGCATGCAATTTTTGTTGCGCTCATTTCGTATTACATCAAGCCTTGCATCTTCTTTGGCTATAAGAATTGAAGGAAAACATCTTCTTCTTGGCTCTGAGCAGGAACTGGAACCCCCGAGCTTTGCATTCCCAGGTGAGGAGACCTCAGGCTGAACTGGGAACGGAAACAGTCTAGAAACAGAAAAAGAGTTGTTTTCTCAGGGAGCCAAGGGAGGAGGCTGTCCTAAAAATAGGTTGGAATGTGGTGGCTGGACTAAAGCATTTAGTACTAATTTTTAAGTCCCAGCTTTCAGGCAGCTGTCAGACAAGGCAGGCCCAGAGCCAGTGGGATTGTGTCCCTGGAAACCAGATGGTGAAGCTGAAAAGAAGAAGCAGGCTACAAATGTGGGCCAGGCAGAGTCGGCATCTTCAGATAGTGGCACAGCAGTGAGTTCTGTCCCCACACCTGGTGGGGAAAGGCCTGGGTTCCGGTCAAGAGCGATCAGCCAGGTAAGACTTTGGATTTACATCATTCTTGTGCCAAAAGACCACAGGCAGCTGGGACTGTCTTTGCATTTGTGCAGGATGGAGAGTGTTGGCGACAGTCCAGACAGTCAAGGCTTTGAGGCTCGGCCCTCTGGCCTGTTTTTCTCAGTGCTGCTGTTTGCCCAGGCCAGGAAAGAATCCTGGTCTCAGGGCTTCTGTCATGGCTCAGTGGAAATGAATCTGGCTAGTATCCCTGAGGACGCAAGTTTGATCCCTGACCTTGCTCAGTAGGTTAAAAGACCCAGTGTTGCTGTGAGCTGTGGTATAGGTCGCAGACGTGTCTTGGATCTGGCGTTGCTATGACTGTGGAATAGGCTGGCAACTACAGCTGTGATTTGACCCCTAGCCTGGGAACTTCCATATGCTGTGGGTGCGGCCCTAAAAAAAGACCAAAAAAAAAAAGCAAACAAAAAAGGAATCCTGTTCTCTAAGGAGTCAAGATTATCTGAACACATCAAAATAGAATAACTTTTTAAAGTGAATGCTTTTATTTTTACAAATTATTTTTCCAGGATTTCCTGTCATGGCACAGCAGAAACGAATCCGACTAGAACAATGAGGTTGCAGGTTCGATCCCTGGTCTCACTCAGTGGGTTAAGGATCCGGCATTGCCTTGAGCAGTGGTGTAGGTCGCAGACACATTGCAGTGGCTGTGGCGTAGGCTGGCAGCTGTAGCTCCGATTAGATCCCTCGCCTGGGAACCTCCATATGCCGTAAGTGTGGCCCTAAAAAAACCCTGCATTTTTCCATAGGACATGTCATTAATTATCATTATATTATATAGTGCATTTGCATAGATTTGTTTTGTGTTGCCTTCCCGATTGGAACGTAAGTTTCATAAGGAGAGGGGACTTTTTCTGCTTCATTCACTGCTGTCTTCTCAAAGCTCATAATAGTGCCTGGTACAAAGAGTTGCTCAGATTTTCATTGAGTTACAAAAAAAAAAAAAAATCACTGCCAAAAAATGGTTACAAAAAATTCAAATAGTGAAGTTCAAAAAGTAAAAATTGGGAGTTCCCCTGGTGGCACAGTGGGTTAAGGATCCATTGCACCTGTAGGTTGCAGGTGCAGCTTGGATTTTGCCTATGCCTGGGAATTTCCTTGGCCCCAGAATTTCTATATGCCTTGGGTGTGGCCAAAAAATGTCTTTATCCATATCTCCATCTAATTCTACTCCCCCAAGATAAGCATTATAACATCCTAAACAATCTGTCTTTTTATTTCTGTATATCTTTTTGTTTTTTAATGGCCACACCCTTGGCATATGGAAGTTTCCTGACCAGGGATTAAATCAGCTGCAGCCCAGGGATCAAACCCACGCTTCTGCAGCAACCCAAGCTGCTGTAGTCGGATTCTTAACCCACTGCACCACAGTGCGAACTCCAATTTCTGTGTATCTTTAGCAGACCACAGTGCTAGGCATAGAAGAAGAACTTGATAAAACTAGTTGAAAGTTTATTAAATGAGTTGTAAGAAGTCTTGGAGTTGGGGTGGAGTGGCTAAGAAGAGGGTTGGCAGCTGTGGGCTGTTTGCCCAGACAAGTTAGGGTGCATTCCTTGAGTTAAGCATTCATCTATACATCGCATGTATTGAGGAGAGCCTCAACACGACCAATTATTTATTAAGCACTTACTCCATGACTCAGCCATATAGTGAGAAGAAAGGTTTGATTGTCCAGCCTGCTGCACTACTTCTGGCTTCCTTGAATGAGATGCCTTGCCCTGTTAATCTGGCTCAATGCCTTTCTTTTTTGCTTTTTAGGGCCATATATGCAGTATATGGAAGTTCCCAGGCCAGGGGTTAAATCAGAGCTACACAGCTGCTGGCCTACCTCACAGCCATAGCAATGTCAGATCCAAGCCTCATTTGCGACCATGGATACTAGTTGGATTTGCTTTTGCTGTGCCACAACGGGAACTTCTGACAGAATGCTCTTCCACCTGAGCATGCTGACCCCAGGGCAGAATTCCCATCCTAAGGGCCTCTCCACACCTTTTGGCTGCTGGCAAGACCGAACGAGAAGACCCTTCCATAGCCTAGCAGACACAGACACCAACCCTTATGGCCAGCATGCCCGCATGGACTGTTGCCCAGTTAGAACCTCTGAGAGACAGACGTCTGTCAGCATCTCTTTGTAACGGTGTCTCAAGGGATTTGTCTGAGTGCCAGCTTCTCTATGGAAAAGGCAATCAAAGCCAGAAAAGGCCGGGGACTCGGTGACACTGAAAATGCAGTACTGAATCACTAACTGGGATGTGGTGATGTACAGCTGTCACACCACACTCTTAAGTGAAATCACGTTTCATACCAGACTTCCAAAGACATAATCACATGAAAACTATTTTTATTGCCTTGATGCATGGCTAGGAGTAGTTAACCACAAATGTAAGAAAATATGCAATGGGATCTCTGTTGAGAAGCAGAAACAGAGGGAGCAAAGTGGTTGTTTTCTGCTTTGCTTCAGGAACATTTAGTTATAGAGTGATGCACTAAGCATAGCAGAATGCCTGAGGGCGGATTCCCTGCTAGTCAATAACTTTGTTTAATCAACAACACCAAATCAGGGGTTCCCTTGTGACACATCTGGTGTTGTCACTGCAGTGCCTGGGGTCGCTACCACTGCTCAGGTTTGATCCCTGGCCTGGGAAATTCCACATGCTGTGGGCGTGGCCAAAAACAAAAACAAAAAACGAAATCAAATTTCCTAATGAAATGAAAGAAAATTTTCTTAATGGGCCTGGTACACTTTGAGCTTCCGATTCACCTTTGTTCATTCCTGACTTCTGCTTATTTCCAGACCAGATCTTTCAGCTTCCAGAAGTTAGTAAAATATTCCAGTCTGACACGCGCTCACTGCTGGGTCCTCCTCTGTGTGGGGGATGGATGGAAAGACAGCCTGCACTCGCAGTATCCAAGCATTAAAGCTTGCCACATGTCTCCCCAAGCTCCTGCTACCGCCTGTTCCTTGGTTTGAGAAGCTCTTTTCCAAACCTTTGAGGGGCTGCCTCCTTATCATTCAGGTCACTGTCAAATGTCAGTCCTTCCTGACTGTCCGATTTAGGATCACCTTCTTCCCATGACCCCGTCCCAGGACAGTCTTATTTTCTTCACACGGCAGCACATGAAATTATGTTTATTTGACTATTACATATCTACCTAGGTAAGGCCTAAGCACCATGAAAGCAAATATCTCTTCTGCCTTGTTACCACAGGATCCAGCGCCTTAAATGGTGTCTGATACATGGGAGCCTTTTTTTTCTTTCTTTCTTTTTTTTTTTTTTTTCCTTTTAAGGGCCGAACCCGCCACATATGGAGGTTCCCAGGCTAGGGGCCGAATCAGAGCTGTAGCTGCCGGCCTACACCACAGCCACAGCAACGTGGGATCTGAGCCGTGTCTGTGACGTACACCACAGCTCACGGTAATGTGGGACCCTTAACCCACTGAGCAAGGTCAGGGCCACATCCTCATGGTTCCTAGTTGGATTCATCGATGCTGTGCCACAATGGGAACTCCACGGTAGGCCTTTTGTACATACTTATGTATAACTGAATAGGTGGTGGCTGACAGATGGTGGTGATTTCGAGTAAAAGCTTCAGACGAGTGATTTGTTTAAGGATTTAGAAAGAGAATTTTAGGAGTTCCCGTCATGGTGTAGCGGAAACGAATCCAACTAGGAACCATGAGGTTTCGGGTTCCATCCCTGGCATCGCTCAGTGGGTTAATGATCCGGCGTTGCCGTGGCTGTGGTATGGGTCCCAGACATGGCTCAGATCTGGCATTGTCGTGGCTGTGGTATAAGCTGGCAGCTGTAGCTCCGATTAGACCCCTAGCCTGGGAAGCTCCTTATGCTGCAGGTGCGGCCCTAAAAAGCCAGAATGCCAAAAAGAGAATTTTAAATTTCTAGTCAATTATCATCTTGCCAAAAAGACAAGGAAAAATGTACGGGATTATCACGTGGACTTCTAATTGTGCCCTTGGGGCCAGTTTCTGTAGCTGGTGTGCGTGTATCACACAGACGGTGCTAGCTTTACCACTTGGATCTGACATCAAAGGAAGTGAAAAGACAGCAGCACATCTTAGAGTAATCCTAACACATGTTTTCCTCAGTAGTTCTGGGGAGAGTCACCTTAAAACATATTGTGATTCAATGGAATATCCAAATTAGTAATGGAAAAGTTGCTTTAATTAAAGTGAAGAGATGCATGCGCATAGAGAAGAAATATTCTGAAAGGACAGAAAAAGTGCCCACTGAACTTAGCAACAATCAGATCATACTTTTCTTTAGTTCTCTGTGGTGAAAAAACTGTAAGGATGGCAAAATTTGATATTCTGTGACTCTTGTGAATTAATTCAAAGTAAAGGCATATATTTGCTTCAGGAAAAGAAAATTAACATTAGCGATCAGAGTTATATCTTAAATATCCAAAATATGACTTTATTAATATTGCCTCTCTGAAATTTAACCTTTTTTTGTCATAGAAATTAGTAAGTAAGAAACGGGGCCCTGGGAGTTCCCATAGTGGCCCAGCAGTAACGAACCCAACTAGTATCCGTGAGGATGTGAGTTCAATCCCTGGCCTCGCTCAGTGGGTTAAGGATCTGGTGTTGCCATGAGCTGTGGTGTAGGTCGCAGACATGGCTTGGATCTGGCATTGCTGTGACTGTGGTGTAGGCTGGCAGCTGCAACTTCGATTTGATCCCTAGCCTGGGAACTTCCATATGCAGCAGATTGGGCCCTAAAAAGACAAAAAAAGAAAGAAAGAAAGAAAGAAAGAAAGAAAGAAAAGAAACAGAGCCCTTGGAAATAATGGCTACTGATGCCGTTCCTCTTACCCTCGCTGTGCTGTCTGTAAAATGCAGCTCATAGCCCTTATCTCATAGCGTGGGTGGCGTGCACTGAGTGCCCAGCTTTAGCAGACATTCAGCCAGTACTGTCTGGGGCTGTTTGCCCTCTTTCAATGACCTGAAATACAGAAGCCCTTGGAGCACATCTGGCCTTCTGGTCTCTGACCTGCTTCGCCGCTCCGAGCTCTGGTACACACACCCCCGCCGGGAGGTTACTCAGCAGGCTCTGTGGGAAACAGGAGTTTGTTCTGGCTGTAAACTCTCTCTGCTTGTCCGAACAATAGGAAAAAAATCAAGCATTGCTTCCAGTCTCCTCCGCAGCATCAGCTGTGCTTCAGTAATATCTCACCCTCCAGAGGCGTCTGGGGTAAAAGTGATCATGTGCATAAAGAGACTGTGCACCCTTTCGGGGGGTGGCTCCCACTTCTGCAGAGGCCGCAGCGGCAGCAGGGCCAAACTGAGCCAGAGGTGGAGATTTCAGGGGAGCCTCCCCAGCTCAAGGCCAGCAGCTTCACCAGAAGAGCTGACTGCCTCAACCTCTCCTTGACCCCTCCTCAGAACAGGGTAGGGGCCGAGGGGTCCCAGGCAGGGCCCAGCCTCCCCCTGCCGTCCAGGGCAGGAGAGCAGGAGGAGGACTGAGACATCCACGGGTCTCCTCTGCTCTAAGTCTGGCCTGTACGAGGGGAGGGCTTTGACTCAATCACGAGACTGACATTTTAAACCAGGTCGAGTGAATTTTAGTAGTCAGTTCATAGAATCTGCCTGGAATGTCACTAAGGTACAGGCTAGGGGAGTTTGCCACTTCAAACTTGAAATCGGTAATAAAAATAATAACACCTGGGAGTTCCCGCCGTGGCACAACAGGATCTGCAGCATCTTGAGGGTGCTAGGACTCAGGTTCAATCCCTGGCCTGCCACAGTGGCTTAAGGATCCGGCATTACCACAGCTGTGGTTAGGTTGTGACTGCGGTTCAGATCCCATCCCTGGCCCAGGAACTTCATATGCTGTGGGATGGCCAAAAAAATCGTTAATGATAAAATTAATAATGCCTAATCATCACAGAGGGCTTCCTGTGTGCTTAGTCTGTTAAGAACTTCACATATGTTAACCTGTGTGATCCTCACAATAACCTTGTGAGGTAGGTCCATTGCAGCCTCCGCCAGACACAGGAGGGGACTGAGGCACAGAGAAATTATTGTGCCCAGCTTGGACCCAGCAGGTCTGCTCCAGAGCCAAGCTCCTGACCAATATGCTCTACTGCTTCTTATGCCCTAATAGGTTGAGATTTCTCCTTAAGCCGGTAACTCATTTATGTGGACCCGGTCACATTCCAGGACCGTAGAGTGCGTCAGTTCAGAGTTCTCTCTTTTGTGTATTTAATGAACAAAATCTCTTAGAATACAAATTTCAAGAGATCTTAGCTATTCCAAATAGACATTTTTTTTTTTTTTAATGACCAAATAGACATTTTAAAGACAGGGCCCACTCAGCTTGTAGGCCAAAGGCCAAGTTCAATCACATCCAAAAGGAGTTAGGTGGGCCCCTGCACTGCTTTACTTCTGCCCCATCTCCTGTTGTTTTTTTTCTCTTTTGGTCGCACCCTCGGTGAGCAGTAGTTCCCAGGCTGGGAATCCAATCCAAGCCGCAATAACGGCAAAGCCAAATCCTTAACCCCTAGGCCACCAGGGAACTCCAGCTCTGTTTTTTTTTAACAGCAAAGAATTTGTATGGGAACTCAGTCTCCGCAGTATTAATGTCTTTCTTAAGAAGCATCTCCTATTATCAAAGACCTCTGAAGTTTTTCAAGTTAGTTTCTTCAGTGCCTCAATTTGGCAATTATTATTGAGCATCAGAACTGCACAGTGCGCTGGTAAGAAAGGTACTGCCTTCGGAGTTCCCATCGTGGCTCAGTGGTTAACGAATCCGACTAAGAACCATGAGGTTGCGGGTTCGATCCCTGGCCTTGCTCAGTGGGTTAAGGATCCGGCGTTGCTGTGAGCTGTGGTGTAGGTCGCAGACGCGGCTCGGATCCCCCGTTGCCGTGGTTGTGGCGAAGGCCGGCGGCTACAGCTCCTGTTAGACCCCTAGCCTGGGAGCCTCCATATGCCGCGGATGCGGCCCTAGATAAGGCAGAAAGACAAAAAAAAAGGAAAAAAAGAAAGGTACTACCCTCAAGAAAAATCACTTCTCAGGTCGTCCTTGGTGGCTTAGCAGTTAACAATCTGGAATTGTCACTGCTGTGGCTCAGGTCACTACTGCAGAATGGGTTCAGTCCCTGGCTCAGGACTTCTGCATGCCATGGACAAGGCCAAAATAAGATTTTTTTAATTCACCCTCTACCAGGAGAGAAAGGAAAAAATACATAACAAGAAATAAATGAGATTGTAGCACTCGTTCAGTACTTCTGTGGTAGCTGGAAAAAACGAAATGATTGGTTTTGACAGGATGTGCCAGGGCTGGCTTCAAGGAATAATTAGCATTTGAATTGCTTTTTTTTTTTTTTTCATACTGTGAACCATGATTCATTGAACGAATGCCTCTGTTGCTGGACATTTATAGTGTATTTCCAAATAAAGTAGAAATGAAACAGAAGGACGTCTTCCATATTTCCTGTGAGAACACCAAAAACAAGTGTTTTTGGTTCATTTGTCTCCTTAAGATGTTCAGCATTGGATTTGGTTCTTTTTTTTTTTTTTTATAAATAACTCCATGGAATATGGTCGTGCCACAAGACTGTGCATTTAGGTGTAATTTCTTTTTTTCCTCTTTTAGGGCTGCATCTGCGGCATATGGAAGTTCCTGGGCAAGGGGTCGCATCAGAGCTGCATCTGCTGGCCTCCACCACAGCCACAGCATTGTCAGATCCGAGCCACGTCTGCGACCTATGCTGCCACTTGTAGCAATGCTAGATCCTTAACCCACATATTGAAGCCAGGGATTGAATGTGCATCTTCCTGGATACTAGTTGGATTCAACCCTCTGAGCCACAACGAGAACCCCTAGGTATAATTTTTTATGAAAGTTTCCAAGAATTGAGATTGTTGGGTAAAAGTGCATGAAGATTTTTTTTTTTTTTTTTTGCCTTTTGTCATTTTATGGCCGCGGGTTTATGGCCGCACCCGCGGCATGTGGAGGTTCCCAGGCTAGGGGTCTAATCGGAGCTGTGGCCACTGGCCTGCGCCGCAGCCACAGCAACGCAGGATCCGAGCCGCGTCTGCAACCTACACCACAGCTCACGGCAACGCCGGATCGTTAACGCAC
>PVHT020000037.1:11373811-11412240 GCA_004024745.2 Catagonus wagneri | reverse complement strand
CGACGGGAACTCCTGCATGAAGATTTTGAGTACATTTTGAAAGACAGTAGGATTTAGATAGGCTAGCCTTGGGGAAATGGCATTCCGGGGAGAAGGAGACCCTAAGCAAATTGGGGAGGTGCAAAAATGAACATGTCCTGGGGAAGAGGTGCTCAGCAAGGCTGAAAGAAGGAGGATGAATATTGGGACAAGGCAGGATTTAGACAAGAAAATCAGAATGGGAGCGAGGCTGAAGCAGGAAGAGGTTACCAAAAAAAGGAGCCTAGACGCAGAGAAGAGCTGTGGGAAAGGGAGACTCTGAGACTTGGCTGGAGACAAAAGAGAGTGTAGCTTGCAAGAGAAGTTGGGTATGGAAGGTACTCGTGGCTGGAAAAGCAATTTGAGACTAGATGAACGAAAGGAGAATTTCACTTTGAGACATTTTTGTAGTGTTATAGATAATCTAGGTGGAGGTATTCAGGAGAGTAAAAATTAAGACCTATAGCTCAGCAAACTTTAAGCTGTAGATATTGAATGAGGAAGTTACTAGCCTCTGAGTGAGAGAGAAAAGCATTGGAGTAGGTAAAGGTATTCAGCAAAGAGGAAAGAGCCAGGCTCCAGATGGAACTGGCAATGCCACAGAGACTGGCTGTACCCTTAATCAACGGTACCACAGTGGGAACTCCTCACCCAGTTATTTCTATACACCTTTCCTGCTCTGACTAATCTTTTCTCGTTTACTCTTCAGGGAGTCTGAGCATTGCATTTCAAGATTTGGTTGTGAGGCTTCTCAAGTCCTTTGGTAGATCAAGATTTCCAGCTGTGAGAAAGGTATTTTGCTAGTCATAGCTGTTACCTCTCTTCTCTGAGGGACGGGATTATGCAGAAATTTTACTTCCTAAATTAATTTTTTTAGGGCCCCACCCACAGTATATGGAAATTCCCAGGCTAGGGGTCGAATTGGAGCTGTAGCTGCCGGCCTACACCACAGCCACAGCCATGCAGGATCCAAGCTGTGTCTGCAACCTACACCACAGCTCACAGCAACGCCGGATCCTTAACCCACTGAGCAAGGCCAGGGATCGAACCTGCATCCTCTTGGATACTAGTTGGATTCGTTTCTGCTGTGCCACGACGGGAACTCCCTTAGATATTTCTGAAAAGTTCAAAAATTTTCAAAGAGCACGGGTCGGTTTTGTAATCAGAAAAAGAATGTAAACACATATTTCTTTAAAACATTAAATGCCAAAAAAAAGGCCACTACACACAAAAGAAAGATATTTTACCTGTGGACCTCTCCACGGGTAGTATTTCTCTGTCACCTAGTGCATCTCGTCCTTTTTATCTTCTAAAGATTAAATCCTTTGCTTTTCTAGAAATTGTAATGTCTTAACTGAACCATAATAAGCTCAGGTCTCTGTCCCCAGTCTTGCCCTTTTCAAATCAGTGTTGCTGGAGGGATCTTTCTGGAGCAGATCTGAGCATGCTACCATCCCTGCTGCAAGTTATCTGAGGCTCTTCCTCCCTGCAGGCTCCAGGGAGGCCATGAACCAATCCCTGCCTACCTGCTCCTCTAGTCCCCTGGCCCTTTACCTGTCACTTTACTCTCTCGCTCTCTCCTTTTTTGTGGGGGTGGGGCATGTGGAAGTTCCCAGGCCAGGGGTAGAACAGAGCCACAGAAGTGACCCAAGCCTCTCTAGTGACAACGCAGTACCCTTCATCTGCTGCGCCACAAGAGAGCTCCCCGTCAGGGAGACCCGCTGTGGCACAGCAGGTTAATGATCCGGCTTGTCTCTGTGGAGGAGCAGGTCGGATTCCCATCCTGGCACAGTGGGTTAAGGATCTGGCAGAATTACTGCCGCTGTGGTGTAGGTCATAGCTCCGGCTTGGATTTGATCCCTGACCCAGGAACTTCCAAGTGCCACAGGTGCAGCCAAAAAAGAAGAAAAAAAAGGAGAGCACGGGGAAGAGGGAAGTCCCTCTCACTTTGCTTTTTAAGCTTCTACAGTACCAACCAGACCTGGGACAGCTCTCAAGGGCCAGTCTGAACCGTCTCCACCTCTGCCCAGATGAGGATGCGTAAAGACCTTTCGAAAGGTTTGCCTCTGCTGGGGCTGGGCTCAGGTGTGCTCCTGTCAGTAGAACTTAGGTCCTGGAGACTGTGATCCAGGAGCTGGCACTGCAGTGGGCGGAGTGTCTTGTGGCAACATGAATGGACATGGGAGACTGTGCTTAATGAAAGAGGTCATCAGAGAAAGACAAATTATTCAGTGTTATCACCAATAGGTGGAATCTTAAAAAATAACAGAAATGAATTTATATAACAAAACAGAAACAGACTCACACATAGAGGGAACAAACTGGTGGGTCCCAATGGGGAGAGGGAAAGCAGGAGAGGCAAGCCAGGGCTGGGGATTAAGGGTTACAAACTGCAATGTGTAAAAGGAGTTCCCGTTGTGGCTCAGTGGTTAACGAATCCCACTAGGAACCAGGAGGTTGTGGGTTTGATCCCTGGCCTTGCTCACTGGGTTAATGATGTGGCATTTCCGTGAGTTGTGGTGTAGGTTGCAGACGTGGCTCGGATCCTGCATGGCTGTGTCTGTGGTGTAGGTCACAGATGCAGCTCGGATCCCGCGTTGCTGTGGCTGTGGTGTAGACTGGCGGCTAGAGCTCCAATTAGACCCTTAGCCTGGGAACCTCCATATGCTGCAAGTGCGGCCCTAGAAAAAGGCAAAAAGACAAAAACAAAACAAAACAAAACAAAAAAACACTGCAGTGTATAAAAGAGATGAACTGCAAGGGTACATTGTGCAGTTCAGGGAAATGTAGCCATTATTTTATAATAATTTTAAATGGAATAGACCCTAAAAATATTGAATCACTAGGCTGTACACCTGAAACAAATAAAATAGTGTAAATCAACTTAAATTTAAAAAAGGGGGGAGTTCACGTTGTGGCTCAGTGGTTAAGAAACCTACATAGTGTCTGTGAGGACCTGGTTTGATCCCTGACCTCGCTCAGTGGGTTAAGGATCCGACATTGCGGCGAGCTGCTACGTGGGTTGCAGGTGTAACCCGGATCTGGCATGGCTGTGGCTGTGGCTGTGGCTGAGGTGTAGGGAAAGGCAGGTGGACTGCCGTCACCTTGCTGCTGGTCTGTGAATACCTAAAGACGGTCTCTTCCTTGCTCCTGTCCTGACGACGGTGGGATCGCCAGGCCCCCTCTACATCCCTTGATACAGGTTTCTCTGTAATTTTAGTGGCTTGGCATAGCTCTTTGGTGGCTGTTGTGATGTCTGCTAAATGGGTAACCCGTGTTTTTAGCCCAGAAGCAACGTCAAAGTGACTGCGTGTAGATTAGAAGCTGCAGTAGCCTAGCTCTGCTGGGCCCCTTGAGTTCCTGTCATTGCTGGGGAGGGGGCAGGGGACTTAAGGAGGAGGAGAGGCCATACCAGAGTAGTTCTGTGCCCCAAAAGGCTGTTTTATCAAAGGCCAGCTTGTTCCTTGCTGGCTCTTATTCTACAATAATTGGAAGCACCCCAAACTCACTCCTCTTGGTCATGCATAGTGTATTGAACTGGGACTCTGTAAAAACACCAAAAGTGTGTGCTAGTGACTGCAACTGGGGCAAATATGTGAATTGGTGTCAAGATCTGGAAAGGAATCAGCCAAAATATAATTAGTAATGTTTCAGGTTAGTGGATGGGTGCCCTTTTTCTTTTAAAGGTTTTCAAATAATTTATCCTTTAAATACCTGTTAAGAGGGAGTAGGAGAAGAGAATGCTGCACTCTTGAGACCTGAATTTCTAGGATGTAGTGTAATGGGATGGTGTGTGTGTGCGTGTGTGTGCATGCGCACGCGTGCATGTGTGTGTGCACCTGTGCATGTGTGTATACACACCATCAAAACCCATTCCAGTCCATGAATCACCGCAGAGCTCAGCCAGACACACCCACAGAATTAGAAAGTCATGTAAGACCACTTAAAGACAGTCTACTTCTACTTCCTTTTGTAGAAGACAGAAATGAGATGCAGAGAAGTCAATTTTCTACATTAGCACAGCTAATTTGTGATAGAACTGAAAGGAAATTCAGGCTTCTTACCTTTTAGCCAATGAAAGGAATAATTGTATTCCTTTTTTTTTTTTTTTTTTTTGTCTTTTTGCCTTATCTAGGGCCGCACCCGCGGCATATGGAGGTTCCCAGGGTAGGGGTCTAACAGGAGCTGTAGCCGCCGGCCTTCGCCACAGCCACAGCAACGCGGGATCCTAGCCGCGTCTGCGACCTACACCACAGCTCACGGCAACGCCGGATCCTTAACCCACTGAGCGAGGCCAGGGATCGAACCCGCAACCTCATGGTTCCTAGTCGGATTCGTTAACCACTGAGCTATGACAGGAACTCCCAGGAATAATTGTATTCTTAACTGCTGCTTTTCACAGCCATTCTGCCAACTCTCCCTTCCCAAACCTCAACCCACCATCTTTGGTCCTCCAGCCAGCTGTCACCTAGCTCTCCGGTAACAAAAGACATCTGTCTCTCTCCCCATTAGGGGAACTCAGGTAAGATTGTCCCAAGAGCTCTCTGAGCAGGTCAGGGCTGCCTCAGGGCATGTCTTCCATTTAACACACATCCATCTGGGGAGTTGGTCTCCCGTTTTCTCGGCAGGTTCCTCTTCTCTACTTTCCCTTGAAACCACAGAGCTCTGTTCTCTTCAAAGCAAGCCTGACTTTTAAACCTCTTCTCTTGATCTTCTTCCCTCAGACCAAAAGTGGGATCAACAGATTTCAGAACCAATTTGGAGAGTTCCCTGGTGGCTCAGTGGGTTAAGGATCTGGCGTTGTCACTGCTGTGGCTTGGGTCACTGCTGTGGCATGGATTTGATCTCTGGCCCTGGAACTTACACATGCTATGGGTGTGGCCAAAAAAATGGAACTGATTTGGAGCCCCCCCCTTGAGCAAGTCATGCATAAATGATCTGACACAGTCCCTGTAATATGAGGGTACTTGTCACCTATTCTTCTAAGTTCTGAAGACAAGAAATGAGGGAAATGTCATGTAACATCTTTCTTAATACATACCAGCTGAATTTTTTTTCAATTTAATTTTTTTTGTCTTTTTATCTTTTCAGGACCACACCGCGACGTATGGAGGTTCCCAGGGTAGGGGTCCAATAGGAGCTGTAGCCGCCAGCCTATGCCACAGTCACAGCAACGCCGGATCCTCAGCCCACTGAGCGAGGCCAGGGATCGAGCCCATGTCCTCATGAATGCTAGCTGACTTCCACTGAGCCACGATTGGAACTCTTCAATTTTATTTTTTATTAGGTTGTGTGTTCGAATGAGAGAGCACGTTTCTTACATTTTTTTTGTTGGTTAGACTGTGACATGGGGCTAGTTTCTATCTCACTCCTTGCCCTCAGTTGAGGCTATTCAATGGCACCTGCAGTTTCAGTCTTTTTTTTTTTTTGTCTTTTTGCCTTTTCTAGAGCCGCACCCGCGGCATATGGAGGTTCCCAGGCTAGGGGTCTAACAGGAGCTGTAGCCGCCAGCCTCTGCCACAGCCACAGCAACGTGGGATCCGAGGCGCGTCTGCGACCTACACCACAGCTCACGGCAACGCCGGATCCTTAACCCACTGAGCAAGGCCAGGGATTGAACCCGCAACCTCATTGTTCTTAGTTGGATTCGTTAACCACTGAGCCACGATGGGAACTCCTGCAGGTTCAGTCTTGATCTAGTCACGGACAGAATCCTGTGCAGAGGCAAGAGGAATGTATGACACTTTGGTCTCTCACTGGGGTTTTCCTACCAGGCCTGTTGATAGTCTGAACCTATGTCCCAGTCCTATCAGATAACTGACCTTCAGTCTTATTCCTGAGACTCAGCCCTTCTGTGGACTCCAGACCCACAGCATGGACTTCAGCCTAGTGCCTTAGATCCCAGTCTAGAAACCCCGCCCAGTGTTCTGATCGCCCTGCCACTGGCGATCAGTTCCCACTCCTGGAGACTGGATTGTCCCTGAACTTTGGTCCGGTGCATGGGGCCCTGCTACCTGCTGAGCAGACTCCTCTCTTCCTCTGGAACCCTTTCTCAGAATTGTCTGACTCCCATTAAGTCCTGTCACGTTCTGTCTGGCCCCAGGAACGAGCTGCTTTCCCATGCTACCGCGTGCCATTTGTTCCTGTGCCCCATCAATGGCAGATTTGGCCTCTCCAACTGCAATAGCAATTGACACTGTGTCCTCTTGTCATATGGGATCCCAGTATCCTCCTCTCAGTTGGCTCTAGGCCGTCAGAGGACTCAAGCCACGAATGAACCATTTCCTGTGAGGAAAATATTTTATTACATAACTGTTCTGAAGAACAGTGCAACCCTTGGCACCAAACCAGCCTTGTGTAGTGAGCCATTTGAGGACAGATCATGAAGTCACCTGCAGTCTCTACTCATGCACAGTCAACCTGGATCAGAGACTGCGGAGTCCTGGTTTAATGAATATGCGTATAATGGATATTTAGTTTGCCCGCCCAGAATCCTTTCTAGTTGGATACCATAATTTTTCCTTTCCCATGTAGTTCTGTAGGGTCGACCCAACCTCAGGTTTCCCCCCGACCATTCAAAGCAACACAGCACTCCTTGGACGCAGAGATTGTTTCAGGGAGGTGCACGTGACCTGTTGAGCCAACAAGCTGTTTCACCTGCGAATGTTACTGAAGCTGTATCAGAAAAGAGGTGCTTTCTGCTGGGGTTACGCAGTTCACGGAATGTAGCCTTGACCTACTGGGGACCACCTTTGACACCACATAGGGAGAGACTGCCTAGTAACAAAGTCAGCTTAGAGGAAAGCAAAACTCACAGAGAAAGTCCGACTTGTTACAACATTGATCCAATCCTAAATTTGTTGGGCAGCAATACCCCAGTGGATTCCTTGGTTTATAAATCAACAGATTTCTTTTATTGTATAAGTTTCTTTTATTGTATGAGTTGGTTTTCTATTACTTGAAACTTGCACAGACTAGTATTTCCTTCTGCTTTACCAGGGAGGAAATATGCCAAAGAAAAGCAAGTTGAGGAGTTTCCATGGTGGCTTAGCAGTAACAAACCGGACTAGTATCCATGAAGACATGGGTTTTATCCCTGGGCTTGCTCAGTGGGTTAAGGATCTGGCATTGCCGTGAACTGTGGTGTAGGTAGCAGACGCGGCTCGGATCCTCCCGGTGCTGTGGCTGTGGTGTAGGTCACTAGCTGTAGCTCTGATTCTGCCCCTAGCTTGGGAACCTCCATATGTCTCAGGTGCGGCCCTAATAAGGAAAAAAAAGGAAAAGAAAGAAATGCAATCAATTTCTGTATGTTAATCTTGTATCCTGCTACCTTGCTGAATTTGTTTATCAATTCTAGTCATTTTTGTGTGGAGTCTTTAGGGTTTTCTATATGTAGTATCATAACATTTGCACATAATGACCGTTTTACCTCTTCCCTACCAATGTGAATAAATTTTATTTCTTTCTCTTGTCTGATTGCTGTGGCTAGAATTTCCAATACTATGTTGAAGAGAAGTGGTGACAGTGGATGTCCTTGTCTTATTCCAGATTTTAGCAGAAAGGCTTTCTGTTTTTCACCATTGAGCATTATATTGGCTGTGGGTTTGTCATGAATAGCTTCTATTATGTAGAGATATGTTTCTTCTCTGCCATTTACATAACGGTTTTTATCATGAATGGATGTTGAATTTTATCAGATGCTTTTTCTGCACCTATTGAGATAATCATGTGGTTTTTGTCTTTTCTTTTGTGACGTGGTGAATCACATAGATGACTTGAGTATGATGAACCATCTTTGTGACCCTGGGATGAATCCAACTTTGTCATGGTGTATGATCTTTTTTAATGTGTTGTTGGATTCAGTTTGCCAATGTTTTGTTGAGAAATACTCATCAAAGATATTGGCCTGTAGGAGTTCCCATTGTGGCTCAGCAGAAACGAATTCGACTAGGAACCATGAGGTTGCAGGTTTGATCCCTGGCCTCGCTCAGTGGGTTAAGGAACCGGCGTTACCATGAACTGTGGTGTAGATCACAAACATGGCTTGGGTCCCGAGTTGCTGTGGCTGTGGTATAGGCCGGCAGCTACAGCTCTGATTAGACCCCTAGCCTGGGAACATCCACATGCCACGGGTGTGGCCCTAAAACGACAAAACACAAAAGACAAAAAAAAAAGATATTGGCCTGTAATTTACTGTTTTTTGTAATAGTGTCTTTGTCTGGTTTTGGTATCAGGGTGATGGTAGCTTCATAGAATGCCCTTGGGAGTATTCTTTCCTCTTCAGCCTTTTGGAAGAGCTTGAAAAAAGAGCAGTCCTGAAAAAATAAAGCAAGAGGCATAACCCTCTGATGCTTCAGACAATACTACAAAGCTACAGTAATCAAAACAGCATGGTATTGGCATAAAACAGACATATGGATCAATGGAACAGAATAGAGAGCCCAGAAATAAACCCACACACCCATGGACAGTTAACCTGACAGAGGAAGCAAGAATATACGAAGGGGAAAAGACAGTCTCTTCAGCAAGTGATGTTGAGAAAGTTGGACAGTAGCATGTGAATCAATGAAATTACAACACACTGTCATGCCATGTACAAAATAAACTCAAAATGGATTAAAGACTTATATATAAGACAAGACACCATAAAACTCCTAGAAGAGAACACAGGCAAAATGTTATCTGACATAAATCATTACAATGTCTTCAAAGGTCTGTCTCCCAAAGCAATAGAAATAAAAGCAAAAATAAACAAATGAACCCTAATTAAACTTACAATTTTGCACAACAAAGTAAACCATAAACAAAACAGAAAGACAACATACAGACTGGGAGAAAATATTTGCAAATGATGCGACTGACAATTTCCAAAATTATACAGATAGCTCATTTGATTCAGTAACAAAGAAATAAAGAAACAAATCATGCAATTGAAAAATGGGCAGAAGACCTAAATAGACATTTTTCCAAAGATGACATACAGATGGCCAAGAGGCACATGAAAAGATGCTCATCATTGCTAATTATTAGAGAAATGCAAATCAAAACTACATTGAGGTATAACCTCTCACTGGTCGGAATGGCCATTGTTAAAAAGTCTGCAGGGAGCTCCTATCATAGCTCAGCAGTAACAATCCTGACTAGTATCCAGGAGGACATGGGTTCGATCTCTGGCCTTGCTCAGTGGGTTAAAGGATATGGTGTTGCCGTGAGCTGTGGTGTAGGTTACAGATAAGGCTCGGATATGGCGTTGCTGTGGCCTTGGTGTAGGCCAGTAGCTGCAGCTCTGATTCAGTCCCTATCCTGGGGACTTCATATGTCATGTGTGGCCCTAAAAAGCAAAAATAAATAAATAAATTAAATTCTGCAAATAATAGGAGTTCCCGCCATGTCCCAGTGGGTTAAGTATCTGACTGCAGCAGCTCAGGCTGCTATGAAGGTGTGGGTTTGATCCCTGGCCTGGTGCAGGGGGTTAAAGAATCCGGTGTTGCCACAGCTGTGGTGCAGGTCACAACTGCAGCTCAGATTCAATCCCTGGACCAGAAACTTCCATAATAAATGCTGGAGAGGTTATGGACAAAAGAAAACTCTCTTACTTTGTTGGTGGGAATGCAAATTGGTATGGCCACTATGGAAAACGGTAGGGAGGTTCCTCCAAACACTGAAAGTAAAGTTGCCATATGATCCAGCAATCCCACTCCTGGATATATGCCCAGACAAAAGTATAATTCAAAAAGATACATGCACCCCTATGTGCGTAGCAGCACCATTAAACAACAACCAAGGCATGGAAACAACCTAAATGTCCATCGACAGATGAATGGATAAAGAAGATGTGGTATGTGTATGTGTGTGTGTGTGTGTGTGTGTGTGTGTGTGTGTGTGTGTGTGTGTGTTCATATAATGGAATGTTACTCAGGCATTTAAAAAGAATGAAATAATGCCATTTGCAGTAATATAGATGAACCTAGAGATTATCATACTAAATGAAGTAAGTCGGAAAGAGAAAGACAGAAAACACATGATATCACTTATATGTGGAATCTAAAATAGGACACAAGTCAACAAATCTATGAAACAAAACCAGGCTCAAAGACAAAGAACGAACTTGTGGTTGCCAAGGGTGGGTGGGCTGGAAGAGGGAAGGACTGGGAGTTTGGGGTTAGTAGAGGCAGACTATTATATATGGGATGGATAAACAACAAGGTCCTACTATATGGCACAGGGAACTATATTCAATATTCTGTTATAAACCATAATGGAAAAGTATATGAAAAATAATATATATGTATAACTGAGTCACTGCTGTACAGCAGAAACTAACACAACATTGTAAATCAACTCTACCTCAGAAACATTTTAAAACATGGAAAAAAAAAGAAAGAAAAGTCTTTTTGTTGTGATGAGAACTTGGAATTTACTGTCTTAATAATTTTCATGTATAACATACAGCAGTGTTAATTCATCATGTTGTACATTACATCTCTCATTTATGTTATAACTAGAAGTCTGCATCTTTTTTTGGGTCATGCCCATGGCTCGGAGAAGTTCCTGGGCTGGAGATTAAACCTGTGCCACGGGGATGATCCAAGCCACAGTAGTGAAAACACTGGGTCCTTAACCACCATGCCACCAGGGAACTCCCGGAAGTGTGTAGCTTTTGACTGCCTTCATCCAGTTCCTCCCCCAACCTCCCCTCTGGTAAACACAAATTTGATCTTTTTTTCTATGAGTTTGTTTGTTTTTGAAGTATAATCAACCTATAATACTATGCTAAATTCCTGTTACACAGTGTAGTGATTTGATATTTCTATACATTTTTAAACGATCACCAGGATAAGTTTAGTTACAATCTGTCACCACACACAGATATTACATAGTTACTGACTTTATTCCCTATACTGTACAGTCCATACTGATGACTCATTTATTTTGCGACTAGAAGTTTGTACCTCTTAATCTCCCTCATCTGTATACTGGGCATGTTAATTAATATCTCTGAGCCTCTATTTCTTTTTCTATGAAGTGGGAATAATATTATTCTTGGTCCTAGAGTTATTATGAGGAATAGATATAATATATTTGATGCCTGGCACTAAAAAACTTTCAAAACTTGGTAGTTATTTTAATTATCAAACACCTTGACATGCAAAGAACCATGGGCTAGTGTATTTTACAGGGATTTAACTAAGAAAAAAAGGAGTTCCCTGGTGGCCTAGCAGTTAAGGATACAGTGTTGTCACTGCTGTGGCTTGAGTGAATGTTGTGGAGAGGCTTTGATTCCCGGGAATTTCTGTATGCTATGGACACAGCCAAAAAAAAAAAAAAATTGAAAAAACGTGGTCATTACCTCCAGAGATTCAAAATCTAAGTAGGGGAAGAGACAATGTTAGAGAGAAAGAGAGAGAGTAAGCTGTCATGTGATTGGCAGAAACTTTGATGACTGAGAGGAAGGAGATAATTTCCTCTGGGGTGAACTAAAAAGGCTTTGTGGAAGAAGTGGAATCTGGGCCCTACAATGAACAGAATTTTTGATGAGCAAAGACTGGGAGAAAGAGCAACCCAGAAAAATAGAGTTGGGGAAATGAGGAAATGCATGGTGGGTGTTCCCGTTGTTGTCCAGCGGTAATGAACCTGACTAGTATCCATGAGGATGCGGGTCCGATTCTTGGCCTTACTCAGTGGGTTAAAGATCTGGCTCATGGCGTGTTGTTGCTGAGACTGTCACACAGGCTGGCAGATTTCCCTCTTGTTTTAGGTATTTGCCACCATGCATTTTTTTAAAATGTGTTTATGCTGTTACTTCAGTTACTTCCTGATGTACCTGTGCTCAGCACGCTCTACTGCCTTCCCGTGGTGGCGACAAGGATGCTGTGCTCTTACAGAAACACCATCCCCACTCCACTTCCCCTTCCCCATCCTCCCAAGGTTGTGAAATCATAGCTTTGGCTTAATCAACGTTTACATAATGACCGATATGTGTAATTTTCACGGAGTCAAAATACATACTATGACTCCTTTCTTGTAAATGGGATAAGAGAACCCATTTTACTTCATCTGTACCAATGTAATGACTCTTAAAAATGTTTCCTTTTCTGATTTTAAAAGTAAAATACATTCAATGTTGGAAATTTTATTTTTTTTATTTTATTTATTTATTTTTTTTTGCTTTTTAGGGCCGCACCTGCGACATATGGAGGTTCCCATGCTAGGGGTCGAAATGGGGCTATAGCCGCCGGCCTACACCACAGCCACAGCAATGCCAAATCCGAGCCTTGTCTGCGACCTACACCACAGCTCACCGCAACGCCAGATCGTTAACCCACTGGGCAAGGCCAGGGATCAAACCCGCAACTTCATGGTTCCTAGTTGGATTCGTTAACCGCTGCACCACGACGGGAACTCCCAACGTTGGAAATTTCAATTCAGAAACATCAAAAAAAAGAACTTGAAATCAGTGTCAGTCACGGTCCCTGTATAAACCGCTGCTCTTGCCATCTGTTTGACCCCTTGTCTCCTCTCCAAGTACCCAGTCAGTGCCGCCTGCCCTATCTGCAGAGTGTCCCGGGGCTGTCCTTTGACCCCTGAGGTCGCTTGGAGCACCCACTCTCCCTGCTCCTGCCATCTTGAGTCTGTCTCTGCCAACTTGCAGATCTCCACTGCCCATGTCTCTCTGGTTAGGAGGTGAAGGTCCCTTTGTCATGCCAAGCTCTTTTTAGTGTGTAGCCCACAGCAGTGCGTGCTGAGTTCCTATCAGTTCAGCCCTCTCAGCAAGCCACCAGGAAGAGTACCTGGGCTCCCAGCAAGCCAGTTGTTTCCTTTGGTACACAGCCTCCTCCTTCCTAGGCCTGAGTGGGGCAAGATCGCATACAGCTCTAGGAAATCCTCACCAGCCCCCTCTCTAGCATTCAGTCCCTATGGCTGATTCTACCCTCTATGGGAACTCGGCCCCAGGAGGGGGCTCTTCCCTCAAGGAGTCCTTTCTTCCCTCGCACAGCCTGTGTTTCTTCAGGTGGTGTGCGTTTTTAAACGCAAATTTTATTTTCCGCAGTACTTTCGGACCCAAGAAAATCAAGGCTAGAGCGTTCTGTAACAACACTGCGGAGCCCGGCTTTACTCCGGCTAGGTCACCAACAGGGTGCCCGGCTGTCTCAAGCCACTGCCCGTGCCCCCACTCCACTTCCTCTGTGAAGCCTTTCCCTGCCCCCGTAGTTGCTGCTCTTGTTCACACTTAGATCAGAGTGTTACAAGCTCATGCCGTCCCAGCTCTGAGGGCGGGATGAAGAGTAAGCTTACATATTTCCAGGAGGAATGAGGGTTCGGATGAGCCAGGCTGCACTGTGGTGCTTAAATCCCAGGAAAGGGAATTCCTACTCAAACCAAAAGCCCACAGGGAAGTGTGATGTTTTCTTGAAGTGGAGGAGTGTGCCTTAAAAACGTGCCAGGTCATTGTGTGAGAGCTGGATGGGAATGTGGCAAAACCAGCTAGAAAGTCACCTGCAGTGACCCTGCACTGAGACGTTAATAAGTGCACTATTGGCTGTGGTGGCCACAGTGGAAGAACACAGAGGAAGAACCACATCTGAAAGGTGTTTCAAAAGAAATGACAAGTGAGATTTGCTAAGTTCCTGCTATTTGCTAAGCTGGGCCAACACCACCAAGGTGCTAACGGCCTCGCCCCCATCTCGCCCACGTGCAAGTGAGACGTGGCCAGACGGGGCGCCTCTCCAGCGGTCACCGGCAAGTGGCTCTGCTGAACTTACAGTGTGGGTCGTGGGGCCCTAAAGACCCCAGCTGCCCCAGCCGAGGCACCCACTGTCTGCGCTGCGGGATGCGGACTGTGGACTGTCGCTGGGGGGTCGCGGGCACTGGAGTCCAGCGGTGCTTTATCAAAAGCTGCCAGTCCGTCTCGGGACCTGACCTTCGAGCCCCGCACCTCAGGGGCGGAAGAAAGCGCGTGGCGGCGGCAGGGAGCCCCGGGGCCGAAGCGGCTGAGTCACCGCAGGGCCTGGACGCAGTCCGCGCAGAGGGGCGGTGCTGGCCGGCCGCACCTGCAGGCCATTCGGGAACCAGCACTGACCGGAAAGGCTGAGTCAGCGCAGGCCACGCCCGCGGTTGCTAGCGGGGAGGCCAGTCGCGCGGCTCCGGGGCCGTCCGTCCGAGCAGCCGGCGCCCAGGCCCCGACCGCGGGTCCCGGCCCTTTCCCGGGCCACCGCCCGGCAGAGGCTAGGCGCGGCTTTTCAAGGTCCCGCCGCGGCTTGGAATCTGAGGCCGAAATTTGACTTCTTGAAGTAGCCCCGAGCCACAGCGGCTGGGTGCAGGTTTCAGTGCCAACTCCCGACCTTGTGAAAGGAGACAAGCAATGTCTCAAAGACCAGTGGGTTTTTGAAGATCAAGACCCAGGCCAAACTGGTTCACTTGATTCAGTTCCCCAATTTAGTAAATAATAGCTAAAACAAAACACTCAACTTTTTTTTTTTTTTTTTTTTAATGCAAGAGCAAAACTTCCAGATTCCGAGAGAAAATAAACCTTGGTTTCCGAGACAAACTTCCAACAAGATGGGAGCATACATAGCAAGGGAAATTTCCAGAGACCCCTGAGAAATATGATCCGCAGGTCTTTCTCCACTTTGTTCCCTCTTCTACTGGGGTCAGAACCCGTTTTTGTGTAATAATGCTTTATTGTTTTTGAAGTTTTTTTCTTTTTTTTGGTCTTTTTGCCTTATCTAGGGCCGCACCCGCGGCATATGGAGGTTCCCAGGCTAGGGGTCCAGTCGGAACTATAGCTGCCAGCCTACACCACAGCCACAGCAACGCCAGATCCGATTTGTGTCTGTGGCCTACAGCATAGCTCATGGCAACGATGGATCCTAAACCCACTGAGCGAGGCCAGGGATTGAACCCACTATCTCATGATTCCTAGTCAGATTCTTTAACCACTGCACCACGACGGGAACTATCATTTTCTATTTACTGTTTCCAGGTAATGTTCTGTAACATTGGCCTGTATCTCACACATCTTCAGGATCATTATTTTAAATAACTGCATTATTTATTTAAACTGCTAAATTATTGTTGGTGGGCTTGTAGGTTATTTATTGTTTGTAAGTGGTTGTTGTTTTCATTGTTAACTTTAAGTTTATTATGTCTCGATTGTCTTAGTATTACCTGGATTAAATAGCTAATTCCTTGCATTTGTATTTTAGTTCACTAAAAGACACAGATGTCTGATAGAGCAGATAGCAGGAACACATCGCAGGAGTAACGTGGTTCACAGCTCAAACTACTGTAATTCATACGACCACTGGACTGCAGGCTGCTTCCTGCTCTTTAGCTGTTCCTGTTCCTCCACAGGGAAGCATTCTCACTGGGCGAAACGAGGAAAGTGGCTGCCAACCCCTGCAGGACAGGAAGGCTTATTTTCTTTTTAAGAGTTGGCATCATTTCCCCAAATGGCCTTTTGATACTTTATCCCACTTGGATAATCACAACCTTTTTTTAATGCTTTAAGGTATACATTTTAAAAGACCAGGAGTTCCCGCTGTGGCTCAGCGGAAATGAATCCGTATCCACGAGGATACGTGTTTGATCCCTGGCCTTGCGCAGTGGGTTGGGGATCCAGTGCTGCCGTGAGCAGTGGTGTAGGTTGCAGATGCAGCTCTGATTTGATCCCTAGCTTGGGAACCTCCATATGCCTCAGGTGCAGCCATAAAAAGGAAAAAAAAAAGAAAAGAAAAAAGACCCGATCTTTCCAGGAGTTTGACAGGTGTGGAATTCGGGGCTGTGTTGTGAGACATTTTCAGATTTTCATCAAGTAGTTTGTGTTCAAGCGCCACTGTTTACTGTCTTCTGTATGACTCAGTTTTCTCATCTGAAAAATTGGGGTAATAATAGTACATATTTGATAAATTGCTGTGCAAATGAAATGAGATTTTTTTTTTTTTTTTTGCTGTTTAGGGCCACACCCAAAGCATACGGAGGTTCCCAGGCTAGGGGTCTCATCTGAGCTACAGCTGCCGGCCTACACCACAGCCACAGCAACTCAAGATCTGAGCCGCATCTGAGACCTACGCCACAGCTCACAGTAACGCTTATTCTTAACCCACTGAGCAAAGCCAGGGATTGAACCCGAAATCTCATGGTTCCTAGTTAGATTCCTTTCCACTGCACCACAACAGGAACTCCTGAAATGAGATATTTGTAAAGTGAGTGTTTAGGATCCTGTCTGCCCAAAGTGTTCAATAGACGTTTACTTATGGGAGCTCCTGTCGTGGCTCATTGGGTTACCAACCCAACTAGCATCCATGAGGATGTGAGTTCAATCCCTGGCCTCGCTCAGTGGGTAAGGATCTGGCGTTGCCATGAGCTCTGCTGTAGGTTGCAGATGCGGTTCGGATCTGGTGTTTCTGTGGCTGTGATGTAGGCTGGCAGCCACAGCTTTGATTTGACCGCTAGCCTGGGAATTTCCATATGCCGCAGGTATGGCCCTAAAAAAAATAAAATAAAAAATAAAATGTGTTTAATTATAAGTAAATCTTATTGTCTTTTTGCTGTTAAACAGTGGCTCTGTACTCGTTAATGACAGGCAACATCTACCATGGCCTCCAAAGCTGAAATGGTAAATGTGTCTCTTTGCAAACTTTCCCACCATTTGGAAGTCAACACCATGTGTAAGTCTTCTTAATCAGATCGGCAATTTCTTAGTTATAGAAAATGAATAAAGCTAAAATAGGTATATATTGTCATAAGATCTTCTGAATGAAGTTTCACATTTAGAAACTTGGAGCTCTCTGGGGCAGTGGGATTGAAGGTGGGAAGAGAAGAAAATCCAAGAAGCTGTTACTTTTGGAGTTCCTGTTTTGGCTCAGCAGGTTAAGGATGAGTCATAGTGTTTGGGAGGATGCATGTTTAATCCCTATCCTTGCTCCGTGGGTCAAGGATCCAGCATTGCCACAAGCTATGGCGTAGGTTATAGCTGTGGCGTAGGCTGGCAGCTGCAGCCCTGATTTGACCTCTAGACTGGGAACTTCCATGTGCTGCAGGTAGGGCCATGAAAAGAAGGAACAAAAGCTCTTACAGTCTATCTTAAGTTGTTCTGTACCAGTTTGTAACCATGAGCACATATTATTTACTTTTTCATTGTTGTTTGTTTTGGATGTTTGGCCTGAATGCTTGCTTTTGAATCAGTCTGTTTAAGGGTTCTTCAAACTAAAAACCAATGAGTCCCAGATGTGGTTCTGGTGTAACACACACTAGAATTTTACTTTTTCATTTTTTCTGTCTTAGGCACTGTCTTCAGCTGCTGCTATTCATTCATCCATTTGACACGTATCTGTTAGGTGGTTATTATATGCTGGGCCCTATGCTTGGGAATGAAGACATTCTTCAAACAGGCAAAACTAAAATTTGGAACACATCGTAATAAGCCCACTACAGAGAATGGATTTCTGTAGAAGACTTCTGTTATTGTTGGTCCTTGTGCTTACTGCTAGTGAATCTTGAAATGATCTGACAGAATGCTGTTTTTTGGCAACAGAGCTGGACCTAGAACATTCTAGTTCAGACTCAGGAGTCCTGCCCATATGCAGCAGAGACAGGACCGATTCGGGCCCTGCGGTGAGGAGACCCCTTCCACCAACACTGCTCTGCAGAAGCTGCCTGAACAAAAGTTTATACCAAACGACCCTGGGGGCACTTCGCTGGAGAAATTCTTTGATTCACATCAGTTCAGCTCTAAATCAGGTATGGAATGCCTACTGCTCAAAAGCACCAGAGGTGCAGTGGGAGATGAGCCAAATCTGAAAGCAACCAACACCATGAAGCTCATTATCTTTCAGGATCATATATCTTCTTTAGGATTGTTCTGATCCAGGTATTTCTTCTTTAAAACTCTTGAATATGTCTCTTTTGCTTTCAAAATATTTTTCATCTCCGAATTCCCTTCGTGGCTCAGCAGAAATGAATCTGACTAGTATCGGTGAGGACGCAGGTTCAATCCCTGGCCTCATGGGTTAAGGATCCGGCATTGCCGTGTACTGTGGTGTAGGTCATAGACGCAGCTCGGATATGGCATTGCTGTGGCTGTGGCGTAGGCTAGCGGCTACAGCTCTGATTCAGCCCCTAGCCTGGGAACCTCCATATGCCACAGGTGTGGCCCTAAAAACACACACACAAAAAAATTCTTTTTCATCCCAAGAAACACTAAATTTAGCTGAGTACTGACACTGTGCTAGGGGTTGATGAAAGCATTTTAAAAAATTACATTTTACTGGCCATAATATTGTTGATGGCATCTGGGTCACTGACACAACACACTCAACTTGCTCTGAATTGTAGCTGGAACATCTATAGTTTTCTTTTGTATTGTTACCAGCATCTGACTACTGCTTTATGACTTCTAGGGTAGTTGTCCACGAGTGACTCCATGTTGAAATACACACTACTTTATTATAAATCACTTTCCTTATATCTCTTCCTTGTATTATAGTCAAAACACCATATTGATTCTTTAAAAAATGCATTTTTAGACTATAGACCTCTTTTAAGAGTAGCCTATAGGACATTACAGAAGAGGTCTGATAAGGCTGAGAACAACTCAGCCTAGTCCAAAAAATCTAAATTCCTCATCCTGGCACTTATGGCCACGATCATCTTGTCTCAGGTTTATTTCTCTTTGCTATACTTAGGATCAGCCCAGGTTTTTTCACTTGATATTGCCGGTTTTGGAGCAGTCCCTCCCACTCCCATAGCTCTGAGGTCACCTTGTTCTATGCTGTTGGGCTCAGTCAACATTGATACATCTAACTGACAGCTGTATTCACAGTCTGTCAGTTGCCCAAGAGATGTTCAATAGGAATGATAACATTAGCCAGATCAATCAAATTTTCTCTTGCAGAGATTGAATTTGAGACCGAGACAGTCCAGTAGTTAATGGCAGGGTAAGAAGCTGAGGGCACCCAGAGAAAAAGCTCTGAGTTATGGCACAGAGGAAACTGAAAGCAGACAAAAGCCTTGAGTACGCAGAAGCAAAATGAGAAGTTACATGATAGTAGCAAGAGCAGCAGACGCAGAGAGATCATCCCCACTTAGCGGCAGAAACAGAAAGGGCTCCCGACAAAATACCTCATCTTTTGAGCTGCCTTGGATCCGGTATAACCTTCCAGTTCCCAGTCAGAATTTCATCCCCCACAAGGCCTCAGTCCTACATGATTAAGAGTCCTGCCTTCTAGGAGTTCCTGTCGTGGCTCAGTGGTTAACAAATCTGACTAGGAACCATGAGGTTGCAGGTTTGATCCCTGGCATCGCTCTGTGGGTTAAGGATCTGGCGTTGCCGTGAGCTGTGGTGTAGGTTGCAGATGCGGCTTGGATCCCACGTTGCTGTGGCTGTGGCGAAGGCTGGCAGCTACAGCTCCAATTAGACTCCTAGCCTAGGAACCTCCATATGCCGTGGGTGCGGCCGTAAAATGACAAAAAGACAAAAAAAAAAAAAAAAAAAAGAGTGCTGTCTTCTTTATTTTCTCACATAGCCTTGGAGAAAATCTTCATCACTTAAGGGAATGTGATCTTTGCAACCAAAGACCGTAACTACACTTTCTCCAAATCACGCTCTCCCGCTTCTGTACCTCTGCCATCTCCTCTGCTTGCAATATTCTGCCCTCACAGTCATGCTATTGCATGATTCGGTGTTGTGTATCCAGAGTCCAGCTCAGGCACCACCTCCTCCATCCTGATATCTTACCTGCAAGTAATGGCTTCATCTCTCCTGGGAGCTCCCATTTCTACTTCTTTTTATTTTATTTTATTTTTTATTTTTTTGTCCATGCTTGTGGTATGCAGAATTCCCAGGCCAGGGATCAAATCTGAGCCACATCACTGGCAATGCCGCGTCCTTAACTGCTAGGCCACCAGGGAAAGCCCATTTCTACTTCTTTTATGAATATTTCTTGGAGTTCCCGTCATGGCACAGCGGAAACGAATCCAACTAGGAGCCATGAGGTTGCGGGTTCGATCCCTGGCCTTGCTCAATGGGTTAAGGTGTTGCTGTGAGCTGTGGTGTAGGTCGCAGATGCAGCTTGGATCTGGCATTGCGGTGGCTGTGGTGTAGGCTGGAAGGTGTAGCTCCGATTAGACCCCTAGCCTGGGAACCTCCATATGCTGGGGGTGCGGCCCTAAAAACCAAAAAAAAAAAAAAAAAAAGGTATATTTCTCATTTCTCATTCCCAGCTCTTGCTATAGAAAAATATCAGTTCTATTAGACTATGAGTACCTTGAAGAAAATGCAACGGCTTTTTCATCTCTGTTACCTTCATAGCAGAACTAAACATAAAGCCATGCATAGAACAGGCGTTTAATTACTTCTCTTCTACTGATATGTCGCCTATCTTCTCCCCATTTCTCAGTTTTAATTCTTCCATGGTGTCAGTTTTCTTTAAGAACATGGCATCGAAACATATTTTGTTTGCACACAGAATTGTAGTATATGTTTGCCAATTTGAAGATCCTAAAGCAGTATTCCCAAAGTGGAATATGCTGCGCTCATAATTGAAAGAAGTCCACCAAGCCCAGTTTCTTTTGCTCTTTCTTAGTGCAAGGCAAAGCAACTTCTCCTTTAATTTTTAGGAGATGCCACAGAGTTCTCTGGTGGCCTAGCCATGGCGTTGCCATTGCCGTTTTCCAGTTTGCTCCCTGGCCCGGAAACTTCTGCATGCCACAGGTGCAGCCAAGACAAAGAAACGAACACAAAAGAGATGCCACAGACCATTGGATCCAGAAACACTTCACCAGTGTGGTAGTCTCTTCCATTTCATGAGTTTACAGAGTCTACATATGTATCACTAGGGATTCTGGGAGTATTTCTCAGCCCTGCTCATCAGTTCCAGTTAGTGTGATGTTTTTAATATATTGGACCATTGTGATATTCTGGGGACTGTTAAGAGATCAAGGTCAGTGCAGATCATACCGTGACAGATCAGGAGAGTTAAATAAAACAGCCTTGGAGCAAGACAGCAAGTGGGTAGGAATGTCTTTTCCACTAAAACAAAATGCTCTTGGTCTTCACTTTCTGCAGGGTCAGAGCCACTTACTAATTGCAGGAAGTCGTGTTGATGTGTTGACTGTTCCTTATAGTCAAGCTTCAGAAGAGCCATCTCAGCAGGATGTCAGGACCAGTGCCAAGTATGTTCTTGGAGGAGTGATGAATCTGAGTCTTGGGCAAGTGCCTCCACGTCAATGAATTCTCAGCTTTTTAGTCTAATATTCCACGCTCTTGCTCCAACACTCTCAATATGTAGTACTTTGGTTTCTGTTGGGACATATTAGCCAAGTCCTATAATTCTCTTGGTGTATAACTTATTTTCTCTTGGAGCAGGAAGGATATTTCCCCTCCCGGGCTATCCTGACATACAGGTATCAGTATCATGAGCCTGGAGCAATGAGGAGTGACAGGGATAGATTTTTAAGAAGGACAAGAATCATCTACTGAGGCTTCTGCCTTAGGTTAAATCTTTGCAGAGTCCTCAAGGAACTGCTTCTGCTAGGACTCAAGAGAATCTAGGGGTTCAGAATTCTCATGCTTATCCATTTGTGTTTTTTGTTTGTTTGTTTGTTTGCTTTTCAGGACTGTACATGCAGCTTATGGAAGTTCCTGGGCTGGGGTTGAATCAGAGCTGCAGCCGCCAGCCCACGCCACAGCCACAGCATCTCCAGATCCGAGCCGCATCTGCGACCTGCACCAGAGCTCACGACAATGCTGGATCCTTAACCCACTAAGCAAGGCCAGGGATCAAACCCACAACCTCATGGTTCCCAGTCGGATTCGTTAACCACTGAGCCACGATGGGAACCCCAGGTTCTGCGTTCTAAGACCAGTTTTCGCAACCTTCGGTTCCTAGCCTGGGCTATTCTGAGACCACAGGAGCCCAAGACGAAGACTTACGTGATTACTTCAGAGAAATTGTGACTGCTTACGTGATTCTAGAGGGGAAAGTAAGGGACAACCCGAGTTAAAACAAATAAAAGGAAGAAGCCAATATGAAGGGGGCCTATGTGGTTCTGGACAACTGGGGCCTGGGTCCTGTGAGACCATCCTGAGGAGCTCTTTGAAATGCAGTTCAGGGAAGAAAGGGAGAAACACTGACTTGTCCGTTTCTGTCCCCACTGTTAAATGTCGCCTCACAAGATTGAAAGCTCTCTGGGAACTTGTGGGTTATGAGGGGCAAACACCCAGGCCGATTCCCACAGGACCCAAGACTGCGGTCAGAGAAGTCCCGGGTCAGGAACTGAAAGGGAAGCTGCAGGCTTGAAATGAGACGCTGTCAAATTGCACCTGTACGAACGTGGCTGAAAACCACACAGAAGTGGTCACTCCAGCTTTAGCTAAGACGGCCTGAGAGGGTTAGGAAAGACCCACGGGCTTGACTTCCTGAAAACTAGAGTGATCGTTCTTTCTTTAGCGACACTGAAATCCTCATCATCTCACACCTTGACCACTGCCACTCACTTTTGTCTGATTCACCTGCTCTTATTTTGACTCCTTCCAAGTCAACTTTGATATTGTTACCAGAAAGATCTTTATAAAATACAGGTAAATCTCTGCTTCAAATAATGAATCATGGTGATGATCACAAAATAATAACAATAACAATAAATGTCCTGTCCTAAGTGTTCACTATATGCCAAGTACTGTGTTTAGAGCTTTATGTGCATTTTATCATTTCTCACAAACTTACTGAGGTAAATGTAATTATTATTTAAATTTTCATAATGAGAAATTGAATCTCATGAGATTAAATAGCTTGCCCAAAGTCATACATCTGCCACATGGTAGAGTTTAAACTCAAATCCAAGGATTTTTTAAATTTGAATCTGAGCTTTTAAAAATTTTTTAATTAATTAATTATTATTATTTTTTTCTGGCCACACTTGAAGCATATGGAAGTTCCTAGGCTAGGGGTTTAATTGGAGCTACAGCTGCTGACCTACACCACAGCCACAGCAACACCAGATCTGAGCCTTGTCTGCAACCTACACCACAGCTCACGGCAACGCCGGATCCTTAATGCACTGACCAAGGCCAGAGATCGAACCTGAATCCTCATGGCTACTAGTTGGGTCTGTAACCCCTTGAGCCACAACGGGAACTCCAAAATCTGAGCCTTTTAACCATTCTACACTATGCTCTTTTTTTTTTAATTACTCAATGAATTTTATTACATTTATAGGTGTACAGCAATCATCACAACCAAATTTTTATAGCATTTCCATCCCAAACCCCCAGTGCATCCCTCCACCCTCGAACCTGTCTCATTTGGAAACCATGTTTTTCAAAGTCTGTGAGTCAGTATTTGTTCTGCAAAGAAGTTCATTGTGTCCTTATTTTAGATTCCAGATGTAAGTAATAGCATTTGATGTTGGTGTCTCATTATCTGACTGACTTCACTTAGCATGATAATTTCTAGGTCCATCCATGTTGCTGCAAATGCCGTTATTTCTTTCCTTTTAATGGCTGAGTAATATTCCATTGTGTGTATGTATCACATCTTCTTTACCGACTCCTCTGTTGATGGACATTTAGGTTGTTTCCATGACCTGGCTATTGTGTATGGTGCTGCAATGAACATTGGAGTACATGTGTCTTTTCGAGTCATGGTTTTCTCTGGATAGATGCCCAGGAGTGGGATTGCTGGATCAAATGATAATTTTATTTTTAGTTTTCTGAGGAATCTCCATACTCTATTCCATAGTGGTTGCACCAATTTATATTCCCAACAACAGCGTAATAGGGTTCCTTTTACTCTACACCCTCTCCAGCACTTATTGTTTGTAGACTTTTTGATGATGGCCATTCTGGCTGGTGTAAGGTGGTACCTCACAGTGGTTTTCATTTGCACTTCTCTAAGAATTAGTGATGTTGAACATCTTTTCATGCGTTTTTTGGCCATCTGTATGTCTTCTTTGGAGAACTGTCTGTTTAGATCTTCTGTCCATTTTTTGATGGGGTTGGTTGTTTTTTTGGTATTGAGCTTCAGAAGGTGTTTATAAATTTTGGAGATTAGTCCCTTGTCAGTCGATGCATTTGCAAACATTTTCTCCCATTCTGCGGGTTGTCTTTTTGTTTTGTTTAGGGTTTCCTTTGCTGAGCAGAAACTTTTAAGTTTAATTAAGTCCCATTTGTTTGTTTTTATTGTCATTACTCTAAGAGGTGGATCTGAGAAGATGTTGCTGTCATTTATGTCAGAGAGTATTTGGCCTATGTTTTCCTCTAAGAGTTTTATAGTATCTGGTCTTATATCTAGGTCTTTAATCCTTTTTGAGTTTTATTTTTGTGTATAGTGTCCAGTTTTCCCAGCACCACTTCCTGAAGGGACTGTCTTTTCTCCATTGTGTGTGTGTGTATAGATAGATAGATAGATAGATAGATAGATAGATAGATAGATAGATTTTTTGCCTTTTTGTTGTTTTAGGGCCGCACCTGCAGCATGTGGAGATATCCAGGCTAGAGGTCTAATCAGAGCTGTGGCCACCAGCCTACGCCCTAGCACAGCAATGACGGATCCAAGCCGCGTCTGTGACGTACACGACAGCTCAGGGCAATGCCGGATCCTTAACTCACTGAGCAATGCCAGGGATTGAACCCTCAACCTCATGGTTCCTAGTCAGATTCATTTCTGCTGAGCCACGATGGGAACTGCTCCATTGTATATTCTTGCCTTCTTTGTAATAGATTTGTTGACTGTAGGTGCGTGGGTTTAATTCTGGACTTTCTATCCTGTTCCACTGATCTGTATTTCTGTTTTGTGCCAGTACCATATGTTTTTGATGACTGTGGCTTTGTAGTATAGTCTTAAGTCATGGAACCTGATTCCCCCAGCTCCATTTTCATATTTCAGGATGTCGTTGGCTATTCTGGGTCTTTTGTGCTTCCAAAAAAACTTAAAATATTTTGTTCTAGTTTTGTGAAAAATGTCCTTGGTAATTTTATAGGGATTGCATTAAATCTGTAGATTGCCTTGGGTAGTATAGTCTTTTTGATAATATTGACTCTTCCAATTCAAGAGCATGGTATGTCTTTCCATCTGTTTGTGTCATCCTTGATTTCTTTCATCAGCATCTTATAGTTTTCAGAGTACAGGTCTTTTGTCTCTTTAGATAGGTTTATTCCTAAGTATTTATTCTTTTTGATGTGATGGTAAATGGGATTGCTTCCCTAATTTCTCTTTCTGATCTTTCATTGTTAGTATATAGAAATGCAGTTGATTTCTGTGTATTAATTTTTTTTTTTTTGTCTTTTTGCCTTTATCTAGAGCCTCACCCACAGCATATGGAGGTTCCCAGGCTAGGGGTCTAACAGGAGCTGTAGCTGCCGGCCTACACCACAGCCACAGCAATGTGGGATCCGAGCCGCGTCTGTGACCTACACCACAGCTCACGGCAACGCCGGATCCTTAACCCACTGAGCAAGGCCAGGGATCGGACCCACAACCTCATGTTCCTAGTCGGATTCGTTAACCACTGAGCCACGACGGGAACTCCTGTGTATTAATTTTGTATCCTGCGACTTTGCTAAATTCATTGATGAGCTCTAACAGTTTTCTGGTAGTCTGTAGGTTTCTCTAGGTATAGTATCATGTCAACTGCAAAGAGTGATAGTTTTACTTCTTCCTTTCCAATTTGGATTCCTTTTATTGCTTTTACTTCTCTGATTGCTGTGGCTAGGACTTTCAAAACTATGTTGAATAGTAGTGGTGAGAGTGGACATCCTTGTCTTGTTCCTGATCTCAGCAGGAATTCTTTCAGCTTTTCACCATTGAGCATGATGTTAGCTCTGGGTTTGTCATATATAGTCTTTAATATGTTGAGGTAGGTTCCCTCTATGTCCACTTTCTGAAGGATTTTTATCAGAAATGAGTGTTGGATTTTGTCAAAGGCTTCTTCTGCATCTATTGAGAGGATCATATGGTTTTTATTCTTCAGTTTGTTCGTGTGGTGTATCACACTGATTGACTTGCGGATATTGAAGATTCCTTGCATCCCTGGGTTAAATCCCACTTGATCATGATGTATGATGCTTTTAATGTATTGCTGGATTTGGCTTGCTAGTATTTTGTTGAGGATTTTTGCATCTACGTGCATCAGTGAAATTGGCCTGTAATTTTCTTGTTTTGTGGTATCTTTGTCTGGTTTTGGTATCAGGGTGATGGTTGCGTCATAGAATGAGTTTGGGAGTGTCCCTTCCTCTGCAATTTTTTGGAATGGTTTCAGAAGGATAGGTGTTAGCTCTTCTCTAAATGTTTGATAGAATTTGCCTGTGAAGTCATCTGGTGCTGGACTTTGATGAAAGTTTCTAAACCACAGTTTCAATTTCAGTACTTGTGATTGGTCCATTCATCTTTTCTGTTTTGTCTTGGTTTAGTCTTGGAAGATTGTGCTTTCCTAAGAATTCGTCCATTTCTTCTTGGTTGTCCATTTTATTGGCATGTAGTTGCTTGTAGTAGTCTCTTACGATCCTTTGTATTTCTGTGATGTCCGTTGTAACTTCTGTTGTTTCATTCTAATTGTATTGATTTGAATCCTCTTTCTTTTTTTCCTGGTAAGTCTGGCTAAGGGTTTATCAATTTTGTCGATCTTTTCAAGAGCCAGCTTTTTGTTTCCTTGATCTTTTCTATGGTTTCCTTCATTTCTGTTTCATTGATTCTGCTCCGATCTTTATGATTTCTTTCCTTCTACTAACTTTAGGTCTTGTCTGTTCTTCTCTTTCTAGCTGCTTTAGATGTAAAATTAGTTTGTTTATGTGAGCTTTTTCTTATTTCCTGAGGTAGACTTGTATTGCTATAAACTTCCCTCTTAGAAATGCTTTCGCTGCATCCTATAGGTTCTGGAGTGTCATATCTTTGTTGTAATTTGCTTGTAGGTATTTTTAAATTTCCTCTTTGATTTCTTCAGTGATCCATTGGTTGTGTGGTAGCATGTTGTTTAGGTTTCATGTGTTTGTTTTTTGCAGTTTTTTTCTTGTTGTTAATTTCCAGTCGTATAGCACTGTGTTCAGAAAAGGTGCTTGATACGATTTCAGTTTTCTTAAAGTTACCAAGGCTTGATTTGTAGCCCAGGATGTGATCAATCTTAGAGAATGTTCCATGTGCACTTCAGAAGAATGTGTATTCTGTTGCTTTTGGATGGAATGTTGTATAAATATCTGTTAAGTCTCTCTGGTCCTGTGCTTCATTCAGAGCCTGTGTTTCCTTATTGATTTTCTGCCTGGCTGATCTACCCGTTGCTGTAAGTGGGGTGTTAAAGTCCTCCACTATTGTTGTGTTATTGTCGATTTCTTCTTTTAATGCTGTTAGCAACTGCCTTATATATTGTGGTGATCCTATGTTGGGTGCATAGATATTTAAAATGGTTATATCTTCTTCTTGGGTTGATCCTTTGATCATTATGTAGTGCCCTTCCTTGTCTTTTAAAATGTTCTTCATCTTAAAGTCTATTTTGTGTGATAGAAGTATTGCTGCTCTGGCTTTCTTTTGATGCCCTTTTGCGTGGAATATTTTCTTCCATCCTCTCACTTTCAATTTGTATGTGTCTCTGGAAGTGAAGTGGGTCTCTTGAAGACAGCATATATGTGGGTCTTGTTTTTGTACCCATTCATCCAGTCTATGTCTTTTGGCTGGGACATTCAGTCCATTAACACTTAGGGTAGTTATTGGTATATATGTTCTTACTGCCATTTTTTTTGTCTTTTTGCCTTATCTAGAGCTGCACCAGCAGCATATGGAGGTTCCCAGGCTAGGGGTCTAACAGGAGCTGTAGCTGCCAGCCTTCGCCACAGCCACAGCAATGCAGGATCCGAGCAGCATCTGCAGCCTACAGCACAGCTCATGGCAACGCCAGATCGTTAACCCACTGAGCAAGGCCAGGGATCGAACCCGCAATCTCATGGTTCCTAGTCGGATTCGTTAACCACTGAGCCACGACGGGAACTCCCTTGCTATCATTTTATTAACTGTTTTGGATTTGTTTTTGTTGCTCTTTTTTCTTCCCTTCTTATCTTGTTCTCTCCTCTTGTGGCTTGATGACTATTTTTAGTGTTGTATTTGAGTTGATTTTTCTTATTTGTGTGTGTATCAATTGTAGATTTTTGGTTTGCAGTTGCCCTGAAGTTTTGATATTGGAGTCTATATATATATATATGATTATATATTCTGGATATAAGTTCTTATGTACTTGGACTATGTATCTTATTATCTTGCCACTATTTATTTATTATTTTTAAATGAACTTTGTATTTTAGAATAGCTTTAGATTTGCAGAATTATTGCAGAATTATTGCAAAGAGAGAACAGAGAGTTCCTCTATATTCTACATCTAGTTTCCCCTATTATTATTATTATTTCTTAATGTAAGTGTGGCTTGACGGCTTTATGTAGTTTTTTTTTTTTTTCTTTGTTTGGCTGTCCAGTGGCATATGGAGTTCCCATAACTCCCACTGTGGGAGCCTGGGGCCGAAGCTGCGTCCTGCCGCTGCAGAGACACCGCCAATCCCGTTGCGCCACAGCAGGAACTCCTAGTTTCCCCTACTAACATCTTACCTTAGTATGGTACGTTTGTCAAAATTAATGTGCCACTACTGATACATTACTTTTAACTAAACTCTGTGCTTTATTCAGATGTCCTGCTTTTCTCTAATATCCTTTTTGTCTTCTAGGATCCCATCTAGAATGCTACATGGCAGTTAATATTCACATCTGCTTAGACTCCTCTTCATTAGGATATTTATTATTTTAAAAAACTTTTTGTTATTAAGCAATTGTAGAATCATAGGAAGCTGCTGAGGGTACAGAGAAGCCCTATGTACTCTTCACCAGTTTCCTCATTATGTCTTTTTTTTTTTTTTGTCTTTTTGCCTTTTTATCTAGAGCCGCACCCGCAGCATATGGAGGTTCCCAGGCTAGGGGTCTAACAGGAGCTGTAGCTGCCGGCCTACACCACAGCCACAGCAACGTGGGATCCGAGCCGTGTCTGCAACCTACACCACAGCTTACGGCAATGCCGAATCCTTAACCCACTGAGCGAGGCCAGGGATCGAACCTGCAACCTCATGGTTCCTAGTCGGAATCATTAACCACTGAGCCACAACGGGAACTCCCTCATTATGTCTTTACATCAGCACAGTATTCAAACCAGGAACTGACATTGGTACAGCATGGGGTATATTTTTATGTCCTAGTCTCAGAAGTGTCGCTTCATGTGGGTAATCGCTGCAATCAAGATACAGAGCTAGGGATTCGTGCTGTGGCGCAGTTGTTTAATGATCAGGCTCGTCTCTGTGGCAGCACCAGCTCAATCCCTAGGCCGGTGCAGTGGGTTAAGCAGTGGTGCATACGGATCCAGTGTTGTTGCAGCTGTGGCATAGGTGGGGAACTTCCATATGCTGAGGGGTGTAGCCTGAGAAGGAAAAAGGTACAGAGCCGGTCTATAAGCTCTGTAAGGGGAGGTGAGGTACAGAGCTCATCTCCCCGCTAGAGTCACAGTGCTCCTTCTCCCCCTTGCCCACTACCGTCCATCTCTAACCCTTGATAACCATCCATTTGTTCTCCAGTTATATAATATTATCGTTTTGCCATTATTGATTTTTAAATTGACTTTAGTGTTTAGAGCAGTTTTAGAATAAAAGGAGAAGTGAGCAGTGGCTGCGGAGTTCTGAGACGCCACTTCACCTCTCCCTGCCCAGGTTCCCCTTTCCTAATGTCTTCCGTTAGTGTGGTACCTTTGTTATGACTGATGAGCTGACACTGATGTATTAGTGACTGACAGCCAGAGTTTACATTAGGGTTCTCTCTGGGTGACAAATGTATGATGACATATATCCACCCTTACAGTATCATATAGAATAGTTTCACTGCCTAAAAGCCCCCTGTGCTTCACCTCTTCATCACTTTCTCCTTCCCCTGAGCCTCTGGCAACCACTAACCCTTTCACTTTTTTTCATAGTTTTGCCTTTTCCAGAATGTCATGTGGTTGAAATCAAATAGAATATAGTCTTTTCATATTGGCTTTGTTCATTTCAATATATACATTTAAGCTTCGTCTATGTCTTTTTGTGGTTTGATAGCTCATTTCTTTCTCTCTCTCTCTTTTTTTTTTTTTTTTTATGGCCTCTCTGTAGCATATGGAAGTTCCTGGGCCAGGGGGTGAATCTGAGCTGCAGCTGCAACCTGTGATGCCGCCAGAGCAAAGCCAGATCCTTTAACCCACAGCGCTGGGCCAGGGAGCCAAGCCACGCCTCTGCAGTGACTCGACCTGCTGCTGTCAGATTCTTAACCCACTGCGCCACAGGAACTCTAGCTCATTTCTTTTTATTGCTGAGTAATATTCAATTGTATGAATTTACTGTAGGTTGTTTATCCATTTACCTATTGAAAAAATCTTGGTTGATTTGAAGATTTGGCAATTATGAATAAAAGTATAATAAACATTTATATACAGATTTTTGTTTGTATGTAAGTTTTCAACTTATTTGGGTAAATACCAAAGAATGTGACTGCTGGATCATATGAAAAGAACACGTTTAGTTTTGTAAGAAGCTGCCAAAGTATCTTTCAAAGTGCTGTACTGTTCAGCATTTCCACACAGTGAATGAGATTTCCTGTCACTCCACATTCTTGTCAGCATTTGGCATTGTTAGTGTTTTGGATTTTAGCCACATACAACAATAGTTGTTCCGTGGTATCTTACTGTTGCTTTAATTTGCATCCCTAATGACATATGATGTGGAGCATCTTTTCATACGCGTATCTGCCATCTGTGGATTGTCTTTGGTGAGGGGTCTGTTCAAATTACCAGAGAGGTCGAGTTACCTGTGCTCTGGGTACCCTGCATGCAAAGCTTGTGCTAACTGTTGGACGTATATGATCTTATGACAATCTAACCATAGAATTGCTGCTTTCCTATTATACAGAAGAGAAAATTGAGGCCTTCAGTTACATCGAAACTGGAAAGTTGTTAGAGTCAGGAGTCAACCAGTGTCTATCTGTCTTTGAGGCTAATGCTCCCACCAACCCAGATGGTACTCTCTAGCTGTACAGCTGACTAGAGTCGTTTTTGCCAGCTCAAAGGTAAGTGTTTCTGGGTCAGCTCTCAATTAAATTGCGCTCCTAGACAATGAAGTCTACCGAATAAGCAGTCGCAGCCCTCCTTCATGGGGAATGGGGTCATCTGAGCTCGGGCCCGAGTTTTCTGGATATTGGGGCCAAAGGCGCCTCACGTATACTCTGACCCCCCCCCCCCGTCGCCGCCCCCGGTCTGCTTGTTGAGCTGGATCTGCATAGAAAAGGACTGTGCAAAGCAAGGAGCATGTCTTTCCCACATTAGGAGTCGGCAGGTAAAAGGAAACTTCTCTGCTGTGAATTCAGAGTAATCGTGGCTGTGACTTCTCTTTTATCTTTGTGGTTGTCCTGAGGTGACGAGACAGTACCCACTGGTCCACAGCAGCTGAAAATCACCCAGGGAGTTCTCTGTTTCCAGTGCTGGCGGAGTAGCAGTGGACACCTCCTGTTGTAAACAACTAGAAACTGGGCAAAATACATGAAACAACTGTTTTCAGACTTCATAGTTAGGATTGTGATCCTCGAAAGAAAGAAAGCAAATGACGTAGGCCCTATACTTTCCTTAGTATTCTGTCTGAAGACACCATCAGAAAGTAGAAAGGGGGTGATGGTAAAGATATTCTGGTCTTACTGAGTCATGGAGACAGAATTTGAAGTTCACCGAGGCCAAGGTGGATGGAGATAGCAAGGAAGGGTTTCCGAAGGGAGGAGACTACACAGAAAAAGAGCTCAAAAATGCTGCATGGAGTCCCCCTGAGGCTTTGCTGAGTATTAGTGTGTTTATACATAGGATGAAACTTCAAAGACCCGGCAAATAGTTACCAGGAAGCTGTGAGCTGAATAGTTCCTAGAGCTCACACAGGGCTAGGACCCTAGAGTTCCCACAAGCCAGACTGCACAGACCTTGTTGATCCCTTGGGACATCCACAGAACCCCAAAAGGCTATGCCTTAGTTTTACTGTAAAATGACCCTGTAAAGAATACTAACTTAGACTTACCCTTAGAAACCTTATAAACAAAGCTTGAAAGTGTCAAGCTGAATCCCAAATAACTTATTGCCTACCAAGTTAAAGGCCAACATTCATTAAACAAAGACAAGAAAACTCACTAAGTCCACAAAATAAAATTTACAGTATGTAGCATCCAGTAAAAAAATTATCAGACCTGGAGAGAAGAAGCAAAATGTGACTCAAATTCCTAATATCATGGATGAGAGAAAGGATAGCCCTACAGCTACTGCATTAAAAAGAGTAATATGTGAATATTATGAATCACTTTATTCTATTAAATTAGGAAACTTAGATGAAAGGGACAAATTCCTTGATAGAGACAAGTTACCAAAACTGACTCTTAAGTAGAAAATCTGAATAGTCCTATGGTATCTATTAAAACTTAAATTCATAATTCAAAATATTTCCAAAAAGAAAACTCCAAGGCTCAAAGGGTTTCAATGTTGAATTCTACCAAATGTTTAAGAAGGAAATAATACCAGTCCTATACAAGGTGTTTCAGAAAACAATGGAGAAAGGGGTACATTTTATGAGGTTGGTATTACCCTGATACTAAAAAACAGATAAAGCCACTGGGAAAAGACTAGTAACCAATATCCTTCATAAAGAGGAGTTCCCGTCGTGGCTCAGCAGAAACGAATCCAACTAGGAACCATAAGGTTGCGGGTTCGATCCCTGGCCTCACTCAGTGGGTTAAGGATCTGGCTTTGCCGTGAGCTGTGGTGTAGGCTGCAGACGCAGCTCAGATCTGGCGTTGCTGTGGCTCTGGTGTAGGCCGGCGGCTACAGCTCCGATTGGACCCCAAGCCTGGGAATCTCCACATGCCACAGGTGCGGCCCTAAAATGACAAAAGGCAAAAAAAAAAAAAAGATGTAAGTATCTTGAACAAAATTTTATGTAATTAGCATAATTATATAGCAGTATATAAAAATAGTAACCCACTATGACCAAGTGAGGTTTATTCTAGGAAAGCAACATGTGAAATTCAATGAATATAATTCACTACATTAAGAGAAAAAAGAGGAAAATCTATGTGATAATATTAATCGTTCTAGAAAAATATTTGACAGAATTCAACATCACGTTCATTTAAAAGCTTTAAGGAGTTCCTGTCATGGCTCAGTGGTTAACGAATCTGACTAGGAACCATGAGGTTGCGGGTTTGATCCCTGACCTTACTCAGTGGGTTAAGGATCCAGCGTTCCCATGAGCTGTAGTGTAGGTTGCAGATGCACCTGCAACACAGGGACATTCCCAGGCTAGGGGTCTAATTGGAGCTGCAGCTGCTAGCCTATGTCACAGCCACAGCAACGCCTGATCCTTAACCCACTGAGCAAGGCCAGGGATCAAACCCATGTCCTCATGGATACTAGTTGGGTTCGTTACTGCTGAGCCACAATGGGAACTCCCAGAACAGACAGTTTAAACACAGATCTACACACATATATTTGCTTTGCTGATTTTTCAACAAAGCAGTCAAGGTAAATCAATGGTCGGAGGGTAACTTTTTAACAAATTGTGCTCTACTCACTGAAGATCTGCATGCATAAACAGTGAACTGCAGCCCTTACCTCATATATACAAAAAATTAATCCAAGCTGGATCATAAACCAAAACATAAATGCTAAAATTATAAAATTTCTAGGAGGAGACATAAGAGGAAACCTTTACAGTCTTGAGGTGAGAAAGATTTCTTACGTGGAACACCAAAAGCGCAGTTATAAAAGAAACAATAGATAAACTGAACTTTATCAAAATAGAAAACTGCTTTTTGAAAGACGACTTAAGAAAATGAAAAGATGGGAGTTCCCGTTGTGGCTAGGTGGTTAACGAATCCGACTAGAAACCATGAGGTTGCGGGTTCAATCCCTGGCCTTGTTCAGCAGGTTAAGGATCTGGCGTTGCCGTGAGCTGTGGTGTAGGTTGCAGATGTGGCTCGGATCCCGTGTTGCTGTGACTGTGGCAAAGGCCAGCAGCTACAACTCCTGTTAGACCCCTAGCCTGGGAACCTCCATATGCCGCGGGTGCGGCCCTAGATAAGGCAAAAAGACAAAAAAAAAAAAGAGAAAGAAAAGAAAATGAAAAGATAAACTGAAAGAAAATATTCACAGAAGAGAAATCCGACAAAAAGAACTGCATCCAGAGTATCTTACAACCCAGTCACAATAAGGCAGCAAGCCATGGGTACTAGTTGGGCTCTTAACCGCTGAGCCACAGCAGAAACTCCTACATGTCCTTTTCTGGTTTTTTTTTTTTGATCTCCTACCCTTTAAATTGTTTAGAGTTAAAAATCTCACCAAGGCATAAAAATGAATTCTACTTAGTTACAAATATAATTATTACCTTTATTGAAAAAAATTAAATTTCATAAAAACTTTTAAAATGTTTTGGGTATCTGAAATCGGCCTAACATAGGAAGTATAAGAGGTGGGGTTTCAGTAATTATAGGACATCTTGACAAAGTCCTCTCACCTCAGACAGATCAGTCTGGGCCTCCACATGCCTCTGGGTGCCAGTACTTATGATCAAGGGCCTCATCCTTGGTTTCACCCACGGAGCCTCCACTGGAGGGCTGCAGAGGGAATGCGAACTCTTTCCATGCCTTTGTAGCTATTATGGTCACTCCCTGAGTCCGCCTTTCCTCTCTCTTACCTGCAGCCAGACAGGTTTTTTCTGTTTGAACAACAGAACCATTGTTTATAAGATAAATTAACCAGATCATTCCTGGGTTGTTCATTATCTCCTTTTGATATTTGTGGAATCCCATCCTAGTTCAAAACGCTCTGAAAAAAAATTTTTTTCTGGAGTTCCTGTCGTGGCGCAGTGGAAATGAATCTGACTAGGAACCATAAGGTTGCGGGTTTGATCCCTGGCTTTGCTCAGAGGGTTAAGGATCTGGCATTGCCATGAGCTGTGGTGTAGGTCGCAGACGAGACTTGGATCCTGCATTGCCGTGGCTGTGGTGTAGGCTGGCAGCTGTAGTTCCGATTGGACCCCTAGCCTGGGAACCTACATATACCGCGGGTGCGGCCCTAAAAAGCAAAAGAAAAGAAAAGAAAAGAGATTTTCTTTCTTTCTCTTTTTTTTTGGCTGCACCTGCAGCATGTAGAAGTTCCTGGGCCAGGGATCGAACCTGCACCACAGCAGCAACCCCAGATGCTGCAGAGACAACATGGGATCCTTAACCTACTAGGCCACCAGGGAGCTCTTTAAACTCTTCGTTCCATACTTCTCTGAATCCCTCTGACCAACCTCGCCCGAGGAGGTAGGTTTCTGCAGTGCCTTTGGCACTAGGAAAAGGAATTGAGGGTGATGTAAGGTTATTTATTTGTATTTATACTAGCCTAACATGGTGCTTTTCCCTTCTTTCTTTCTTTCTTCCTTCCTTCCCTTCTTTCTTCCTTCCTTCCTTTCTTTCTTTCTCTTTCCGTCTTTCTTTCTTTCTCTTTCTTTCTTTCCTTCTTTCTTTTTCTTTCTCTCTCTTTTTCTCTCCCTTTCTTTCTTTCCTTCCTTCCTTCCTTCCTTCCTTCCTTCCTTCCTTCCTTCCTTCCTTCCTTCCTTCTTTCGTTCATCTTTCTAGGGTCACACTGGCAGCATATGAAGGTTCCCAGGCTAGGGGTCAAACCGGAGCTGTAGCCACTGGCCTATGCCAGAGCCACAGCAACTCGGGATCTGAGCCGTGTCAGTGCAACACCATGGCTCACAGAAACACCGGATCCTTAACCCACGGAGCAAGGCCAGGGATGGAACCTGCATCCTCATGGATGCTAGTCACATTCGTTTCCGTTGAGCCATGACAGGAACTCCATGGTGCTTTTTCTTTTAACCTTCACACACATACTTACTGAGCATACACTCATTCTGTGTCTGTCACAAAGAGATAGACACGGTCCCTGCTCTGAAGGAGCTCCACATCTAAATTTCCAGTTATGTAAGTCACATTCTTGGGAGTTCCCATTGTGGCTCAGCAGGTTAAGAACCTAACATGAGGTTGTGGTTTCGATCCCAGGCCTCGCTCAGTGGGTTAAGAACCTGGCATTGACATAGGCTGTGGCTCAGAGCTGTGGCTGTGGCACAGGTCTGCAGCTGCAGCTCTGATTTGACCCCTTGCCCAGGAACGTCCATATGCCAAAGCTGTGGCATAAAAAGAAAAGCTAAAAATGAAATAAATTAAAAAAAATTAAAGTCACATTCTCTGTGTTACTAGCTTAAAAATAAACCTTCAAATAAGTCGAGTGTGTTAATCAGCATGCCAGCTAAACTCCTAAAGGGTTCTAGAGCGAAGCTCCTTGTGTGGATAAAGGAACTCTGGCTCCCTACGCAGAGTCTAGTACCCTGTGAGCTCTAGTTTCTTTGAAGCACGAGACACAGGCACCCACTCCAGCTATCGCTCTGCAAACCTTGTTGGCTCCAGTTCCCAATACTGTAGTTTTTTTTTTTTCTTTCTTATTAACAATGAATTTTATTTCAGTTATAGGTGTACAAAGATCATAAGTCAATTCGATTGATTTTGTGTCCCAAACCCACAGTGCATCCCCCCAACCCCCAGACTGTCTTATTTGAAAAACCAAAGTTTTCCAAAATCTGTGAGTCATTGTCTGTTCTTCAAATAAGTTCATTGTTCTCTTTAGTTTCCATATGTAAGCGGTAGCATTGGGTGTTACTGTCTAATTGTCTGACTGGTTTCACTTCGTATGATAATTTCTAGGTACATCCATGTTGCTATAAATGTTGTTATTCCATTCCTTTTAATGGCTGAGTAATATTCCATTGTGTGTATGTACCATATCTTCCCTATTCACTCCTCTGTCCATGGGCATTTACATTGTTTCCATGACCTGGCTTCTTCCCTCTCTAGCTGCTTTAGATGTAAAGTTAGGTTGTTTATTTGAACTTTTTCTTGTTTCCTGAGGTAGGTTTGTATTGCTATATTCTTTCCTCTTAGAACTGCTTTTGCTGCATCCCAGAGGTCTTGGAGTGTCGTGTCTTTGTTGTCATTTGCTTCTAGGTATTTTTTAATTTCCTCTTGGATTTCTTCAGTGATCCATTGGTTGTTTTCTTGTTTTTGTATCCATTCAGCTAGTCCATGTCTTTTGGTTGGGGCATTCAGTCCATTAACATTTCAGGTAATTACTGATATATATGTTCTTATTGCCATTGTATTAACTGTTTGGGGTTTTTGTTGCTCTTTTTTTTTTTTACCCTGAAGTTTTGATATAGGAGTCTATATACAAATGAGATTGTTTTAAGTTGTTGGTTTCTTAATTGCACGTGTGTCTCCAGTGACCTGCATTTGTGCTCTCTTCTCACGATTTCTGATTTTGGTAGCATAGTTGCACATGGATGATTTAGTATCTTTACTGCATATATGCCTTTACTGGTGAGCCTTGTCATTTGTGGTGTTTTTGTTTCTGGTTGTGGCCTTTTCATTTCTGACTAGAGAAGTTCCTTTAAGATTTGTTGTAAAGCTGGTTTAGTGTTGCAGAAATTTCTTAGCTTTTGCTTATCTGTAAAGGTTTTGATCTCTCCTTCAAATCTGAATGAGAGCCTTGCAGGATAAAGCAATCTTGCTTGGAAGTTTTCCCTTTCATCACATTAAGTATATCATGCCATTCCCTTCTGGCCTGCAGAGTTTCAGATGAAAAATCTTCTGATAACCTTATTGGGGTTCCCTTGTATGTCATTTGTTTCTTTTCTCTAGCTGTTTGCAAAATTTTCTCTGTCTTTAATTTTGGTCATTTTGATTAATATGTGTCTCGGGGTGTTCCTCCTTGGGTTTATTTTATATGGTACTCGTTGTGCTTCCTGAATTTGACTGAGTGGTCCCTTTCCCATATTAGGGAAGTTTTCGGCTATTATCTCTTCAAATATTTTTTCTGTCCCCTTCTCTCTCTCTCCTCCCTCTGGCACCCCTATAATACGGATGTTGGTGTGTTTAACATTATCCCAGAGTTCTCTGAGACTCTGCTCATTTCCTTTCGATCTTTTATCTCTTTTCTCTTCTGCATTAGTGATTTCCACTAATCTGTCCTCCACCTCGCTGATTCGTTCTTCTGCTTCCTGTATTCTACTGTTGGCTGCTTCTAATGAATTTTTTATTTGAGTTATTGTATTTTGCATCTCTTCTTGTTTAATTTTTACAGCTTGTATTTCTCTGCTCAGTGTTTCCTGTAAATGATCAATCTTTGCCTCCAGTCTATTTCCAATGCCTTGCATCATCTTCAGCATCAACAGTCTAAAGTCTCTTTCTGAGAGGCTGATAATCTCCTCATCACTGAGCTGTTTTTCTGGGCTTTTCTCT
>PVHT020000037.1:11336006-11373711 GCA_004024745.2 Catagonus wagneri | reverse complement strand
ATTTGCCTCCCCTGTGGCTAAAGTTGGTATGGGCGGGTCTTGCTGTAGGCTTTCTGATGGGAGGGACTGATGCCTGCCCACTGGTAGATGGGGTTGATTCCTAGTCCTCTGATGGGTGGGGCTTTGTCTCTGGATGAGATTAGAGGCTGGCTGTGTGCTTGTTTGCTGATGGGTGGGGCTGTGATCCCACCTGGATTATCGTTTGGTCTGGGGCTTCTCAGCGCTGATGGGAGGGACCAGATTTTCCCTGAAATGGCCCCCTCCAGAGAAATGCAGGCTGATGAATGTTCCTGAGAGCTTTGCCTCCAATGCCCTTCCCCCACAACAAGCCACAGTCACCCCTGTTTTTCCAGGAGATCCTCCAAGAATTGCAGTCAGGTTCCAGCCACCCAGATTCCTATGGAGACTGCTTTGCCCTGGGACCCAGTGCACGTGAAAGTCTGTGTGTGCCTTTCAAGAATGGGGTCTCTGTTTCCCCCAGTCCTGTGGAGCTCATGCACACAAGCCCCGCTGGCCTTCAATGCCAGATGCTCCAGGGGCTCCTTCTCCCTGTGTCCGATCCCTAGGCGTGGGGTTTTGACGTGGGGCTCAGAACTCTCAGTCCTGTAGCTGAATCTCTGTGATGCAGTTACCTTCCAGTCTGTGGGGCTTCCCACCCGGGAGGTATGGGGTTGCTTCTATCGTGTAATCGCCCCTCCTACCTCTTGAAGTGGTCTCCTCTTTGTCTTCTGGAGTGGAATATCTTTTTTGGAAGTTTACAGTCCATTTGGTTGAAGGCTGCTTGGCATTTGGTTGTAGTTTTGCTGTTTTTTGGGAGAGAAGTTGAGCTCCAGTCCTTCTATTCCACCATCTTAATCCAATCCCAACATTATAGTTTTAAAATGATGTTTCCCCCACCACGTTCTCCTTTTTGGTGTCAGGGAGAGCAGATGAACATTTTTGGAGCACCTTCTGTGTCTCTTGTGCTTTTACATGCATTGTGCTATGCTGTAATTGTCACAGTTCCGTGATGTACAAGCCAGTTTTGGAATCTCAAATAGCTATGTAGTGTGCAAAGAGAACTGGCTTTGGAATCAAGAAGGTCGAGGTTTCAATTGTGGCTCAGCCACCAGCAAGTCCTTACTTCATTTATTCACTAAAATATTTATTGATTGCCTGGTAGACATTCAAACTCTGTGAGAGGAGATAAGGATACAAAAGTGAATAAAACAGGAGTTCCCGTCGTGGCTCAGCTGAAACAAATCTGACTAGCATCCATGAAGACACAGGTTGGATCCCTGACCTCGCTCAGTGGGTTAAGGATCTGGCGTTGCCTTGAGCTGTGGTGTAGGCTGCAGATGCGGCTTGGATCTGGCGTGGCTGTGGCTGGCAGCTACAGTTCCGATTAGACCCGTGGCTGAGAACCTCCGTATGATGCGGGTGCGGCCCTAAAAAGACACACAAAAAAACTGAATAAAACATAATCCTTATCTTCAAGGCCATGACATCTGAGAGATGGAACAGGGTGATGAAATTCCCAAACACATTGTATTAGTACAATGATAGATTTAAACACAGATTTTATTATGAAAACCTTATGACCTTTCACAGTCCAGGTAGCCTCTCTGAGCCCTGGAGTCTTCATTTGTAAATTAAGCATAATTATACCTCACTTCCAGGCACAGTGGCTGGCACATAAGAAATTAATATTACAAAGCATGCTATTCCAAAGAAAAGCTTTTTCTGCCTCCTTTTCTCCTTTTGGTAAATTAAAAACTGTAAGTGATCTTGTAACAAATTGTATTTGAAGCCTTACAATTCAAAGTAAATACATTTACATAACTTCTTTATAACAGTAATCGGTATGAAAGGAAATTACTCAAAATCTCACCATCCTAGGGAGTTCCCATCATGGCACAGCGGAAACGAATCTGACTAGGAACAATGAGGCTGAGGGTTCGATTCCTGGCCTCTCTCAGTGGGTTAAGGATCTGGTGTTGCCATGAGCTGTGGTGTAGGTCACAGATATGGCTCAGACCTGGTGTTGCTGTGGCTGTGGCGAAGGCCGTTGGCTACAGCTCCCTAGCCTGGGAACTTCCATATGTCGTGGGTGCGGCCCTAAAAAGACAAAAAAAAAAAAAGTTCACCACCCTAGAAATTCAATTACTTTCATTCGCCAGCCTTATTTCCAGTTTTTGTCTGTGTTACAAACCTGTATCCATATACAAATGTTTTAATGTTGTTACAATGTATATAATATTTGTAATTTTTTGTGGCTGTGAAAAATGTATTTGACTGGATTCCTGAAATTTGCTTAATCATTCCGGTATTTTAAGAGGCATAGTGATTCAGTGGAGAGAATGAAAACCTTGAAAACAGAAATATCCTAGGTTTGAAATCCTAGCTGAACCAGTGACAATGCTAGATTCTTAACCCACTGTGCCACGAACTTCCACATGCCATGGATGTGGCCAAAAAAAAAAAAAAATCAAAGAGGAAGATCCCTTCCTTTCTTCCTCCCTCCCTCCCCCTTCCTTCCTTCCTTGCTTCCTTCCTTGCTTTCTCTCTCTCTGGCCATATCCACGGCATATGGAAGTTCCCAGGCCAGGGGCTAAAATGGAGTTGCAGCTGCCAGCCTATACCACAGCAACACCGAATCCCAGCCGCATCTGCAACCTACACCATAGCTCACGGCAACACCCGATCCTTAACCCACTGAGCAAGATCAGGGATCGAACCCAAATCCTTCTTCATGGATCCTAGTAGTGTTCATTACTGGCTGAGCCTTCTTCATTCTAGAGTAGACTTCAAACTTCCATCATCAGCTTCTCCTCCATGTCAGGCAAGGGAGTTTTCTAATCCTCCATATGGTTAAGCTAGGAAAGTCATGGCACAATGGAAATGAGCAAAAAGGTGGTTAATACACTAAAATATGGTAAATCATCTCAGGTTTCAGCATAATGTCACTTTTCCCTATGTTTTCGTTTTTAGTGTGTGCAAGAGAAGCCTGTCCTAGGAATCATTAACTTACTAACCTCACTGGGCAGGATGTAGGTCTCATTCCACCATTGTTTTATTATCTTGGGGCATGTCTCATGCTTAGTTGCAAGGTTTTGTTGCTAAGCAAGCCTGCTTCTTGAGTCATCATTAATTCACAGAGGTCTCCCATAATTTTTTCTACTTAAAATCCCCTAGTGACATTAGCTATTAAATCACCTACTTTGGACCTTTACTATGTAAATTTGATTATAAATATGTGATAAGGCGTTCCCCTTGTGGCGTGGTGGAAATGAATCTGACTAGCATCCACGAAGACTCAGGTTCAGTCTCTGGCCTCTCTCAGTGGGTTAAGGATCCGGTTTTGCCATGAGCTGTGGTGTAGGTTGCAGACTTGGCTCAGATCTGGCGTTGCTATGGCTGTGCTGTAGGCCGGGGGCTACAGCTCCTATTAGACCCCTAGCCTGAGGACCTCCATATGTCGCAGGTGCTGCCCTAAAATGCAAAAAAAAAAAAAAAAAAAAAAAGTGATAAAACGTGTCACACATAAAGCTCATTTAAACATTTGTGTCATTTCCTCAGAATAATTTGTCATAAATGGGACTACTTGGGTCAAAGGTAGTAAACATTTTTACAGGCATTTAGAAACATTTCAAGTTGCTTTTCAAAAGGCCTCCTTTTGAAGCCTTACCTTATGGTCCGCATATAGATTTCTGTGGATCGGCATTACCTTATGGTCTACAGATAGATTTCTATGTGAAATATTTGTAACTTATTGCTTTAATTTTCTTTCTTTAAAGTTTGAACATTTTTTCCTTTCGGAATACAAGTATGGTCGGTGGGAGTGACAGCTCAGGGCCACGTGGTTTGCGGACGGCACAAGCGGACTACATCTCCCAAGGTGCTCCGCGGGCGCGCCGACAGGAAGTGGCCGGAGCATCTCCCGCCTCCACGCCGAGGAGACGAGGTTCTATCCGGGGCCTTGGTGCTTCTCTTTCCTTTCGCGCCGGTTGCCGCTGCGGAGCGCGGCGGGTCCATGTGCACAGTGAGTGGCGCTATTCCTGGCCCAGTAGCATCCGAGCCCCCGGCGTGATCGCGTCCGCGCTGAGATGGACCCCAACACCATTATCGAGGCCCTGCGGGGCACCATGGACCCAGCCCTGCGTGAGGCCGCGGAGCGCCAGCTCAATGAAGTAAGGACGCCGGGCGGGCGGCGGCGGCGGGCCGACTGTGGCAGGCCGAGCCCTCGGGGCCTGGCCAGGGGCGCGGACGGCGGCGCGAGGGGCCCAGCTGGAGGGGTGAGGCGGGGACCTGAGGGCGAGCGCCGCAGCCGGCTGTCGGGCTGCTGCTGCGGCGGCCCAGGCAGTCTTCGCGTCGGATCCGGAGCTGGGCCTGTGGCTGCGGTCGAGGCATGAGCAGCCGCCTGGAGCGCGGCGGGCGTCACGGGCCGGACACATGGCTGGCTCGGGTGGCCGGCCGCCCTCGGGCTGGCTCCCAGCTTGTTCCTCGCGCCCAGAAGGGGGCGAAAGTCCCCGGGAGGTTTTTGAGACGTTTCCGGGAGCAGCGTCGCTGGCGCCGGATTTGGAGGGGCTCTTGGGGATGCGGGGTTGGCCAGTTGGGGTCTGCTCCTGTCAGCTTGTCACTTCCCTGGGCTGATGCGTGACCTGCATAACTTTTTCCTGTCCTGCAGAGCTGTTGGGGAGGTCGGCCCCCTCCTCTGGGCAGGGTGAATACCCGCAGGAATCTTGGTTCCTCGCTCGCCTGCTCCAATAGAGCCCCAGGCGGCGAGGCGGTGGGTGTCGGATGAGGTGCGCCCTTCTAGGTAGAGCTGCACCGCTGATTTCTTGACTGACCTTGGGCAAGTCGCTTAACCTTTTGGTGCTGAGTTTTTCCCATTCATAAGGTTAGTCCACAGAGTTGCTGTGACGGTGAAGGGGGACAGTGTAAGACAGGGTGCTTTGCAGTGTGTGCCAAGCTCCATATCAGCACTGTGAGTGCTTTTTTTTTCTTCCCATATTTTTGAGGGAGACTACCCTTTGGAAAATAGCCTTATTATGTGGGTACTTTATTGTACTCTTTTCAATTTTATTCTAAATTTTTGAGACTTATATTTTAGTGAGTATTTTTAAGGCTTCTTAAAAGGATCGCTGTCACTCTTAGGCCTTCCTACGAATTTGCCCAGCTTCAGTGACTTTTAGTGTATTTTTTTTTAAACTTAAAGAGAAGTCCCTCATTAAAATAGGACAAGTTCAGCTATTTTATGCTCATCGTAGCTGGTAGGTAAATAATTTAAAAACATTAAATTGACTTCTAGGAGTATTTCTAATTGAGTATCTTCAAAGTACAGTGCTGTTTTAGAGATCCCTGGCCTCAAGGAACGTATATTTTAATAAGAACACCCGTAGAGTTTAGACAAATTAAGTGTAAAATTATTTTAAAATAAAAAGTTAAATCTATTTTATATATTAGTAGGACCACCATTAGATCTTGCCAGGAGTGATGCTCAAAATAAGGTCAGCTTGGGATGATGTTAGATTTCTTTTGGATATAAAATAGTGAGTTGAAAGAAATTCCCACTTTGAACTAAACTGTGGAAGGAGTTATGAAGTGGTTTTTATTTTGATTTATCTTACGATGGACACAGGTTAAGATGAACGTAAACATTTTGTTTATGACGTGGTAATACGTATATAAGCCAAAACACAGTAAAAGTTTAGTTATAGTTACTTATACCATGACTTTCCCCTAAAGCACATTATTGTAACTAAATGTAATTGTGCTTAATTATAAATTTAAAAAATTATTATTTAAAAGAAAAAATTGGTTCCCTTGTAGAAGAATTAGATATGTAATACTTCCTGCAAATTTGAAATTCATTCATTCCTCAATAAAGTATTGAAAGTCCATTTGTATGTACTAACATGTAATAGAGATCTGGGGTATTTCACAAGGTAGTTTTTGGAAGGTAAACAAATAATCAAAATAGTATCAAAAGCTTTTTTTTTTTTTTGGTCTTTTCCTAGTACCGCACTTGCGGTATATGGAGGTTCCCAGGCTAGGGGTCTAACAGGAGCTGTAGCTGCCGGCCTACACCACAGCCACAGCAACGTGGGATCCGAGCTGTGTCTGCAACCTACACCACAGCTCACGGCAACGCCAGACCCTTAACCCACTGAGCAAGGCCTGGGATCGGACCCACAACCTCATAGTTCCTAGTCGGATTCGTTAACCACTGAGCCATGACAGGAACTCCCAGAAAGCATTTTTTATTTAATTGTTAAGTTGCTGTTAGGGTTTTGAAATACTCTGGAGTAGTGAACACTGCTTATCTTTTCTGTCAGAAGTTGATATCTGACATGTATTTCTGTGATTTTTACATTTGCAAGCTTCAATTGTTATACCTAGAATTTTTAGTAATTTTTTTGACACTAAAATTTTTTTGAATTATAGTTGATTTACATTGATTTCATTTCAATGAAGTGCTTCCATTTGGAAACTTTTTACTTTGACTTTCTTGTGGCAGAACCTTGATTTAGAAAATAAATCTCAGAAAAGTCTTGAAGAAGCTTGAGTGTAGTAAGAATGAGGAAGTAGCATTTTATTTCTGGCTAGCTCTTCTTGCTTTGGATAAGATAGAGTGAACCAGTCATTCCATGATGTCTCATTGAACTGTCTCATTCAACTGAAGCTACACTTTGGTTCATTTAGTTACAAGAAAAAAATCATTGGCATTTGAATGGGTTTTTTTCAGCTAAATGAAGTAATCGCTGACTATAAAGACTGTAAATGTTATCAAAGTATTGGAGTGAGATAGTTTAAAAACAAAACCCAAAGTGCCCCTGTGTCAGAACAATTGCACTTAACTCTTCTATCTGCTTGGAACCCCTTTTACTCAGTTATCACTAGACTTATTCTCTCTCTTCCCTCTATCACTGCTCAGCTGTGCAGCTTGACTGCCACACTCCATGTCTCACTTCACTTGTTTATTTTTCTCTTTATCACTGATTTATCCTATGTATTTTACTTACTGTTTTCCCCAGTATATTTTTTTAGTTTCACGGGGTCAAGGATTTTTGTCTTTCGTTACTGCAGTTCTTTGGTTGTCAGCGGTAGGCTTTATTGACTTTCTGTTAGAGTAGATAACAGTATAGGATATAGATCTCTTACAGTTCCCCCAGGTCAAGGATTTTTAGGGTGTCAATTTGTTCCATATGTTTTTTTATATTATCTGTGCATAAAGTTAAAGGTACATTAGATTGTTAGAGACCACACAGTAAGGACATTCTTTTTGGCAGATATTTTCAAAATACATCTGATTTAGTATTTCCCACTTACTCTGTAGTATGTTATGAATTTTTATCTTTTTTATTATTCATTTATTTTTTGGTCTTTTTAGGGCTGCCCCTGAAGCATATGGAAGTTCCCAGGCTAGGGGTCGAATCGAAGCTGCAACTGGGGGCCTACAACACAGCCACAGCAGTGCGGGCTCCAAGCCACGCCTGGGAGCTACACCCCAGCTCATGGCAGCACCGGATCCTTAACTCACTGAGCGAGGCCAGGGATTGAACCTGTGTCCTTATGGATAGTAGTTGGGTTTGTTACTGCTGAGCCACAGTGGGAACTTGTAGATCTGTTACACTTTGAGTTGCTGTTATAATTTGGAACTCATTGTTCATTGTTTGTCATGTCCCAATTTGAAATATGTTGTTGTAACAAGCTCTGCCTCAAAGACAGGTGAAAACCATTTTTATTTATTTTATTTTATTTTATTTTTTTGCTTTTTAGGGCCACACATGCGACATATGGAGGTTCCCAGGCTAGGGGTCCAATCGGAGCTGTAGCTGCCGGCCTACACCACAGCCACAGCAATGCCAGATCCGAGCTGCGTCTGCGACCTACACCACAGCTCACCACAGTTCAGTTAACCCACTGAACAAGGCCAGGGATGGAACCCTCAACCTCATGGTTCCTAGTCGGATTTGTTAACCGCTGTGCCATGATGGGAGCTTCCATTTGGTTTTTTTTTTTTTTAATTAAAGATTTCTGCACTAGCTGGGGGATGTTAGGAAATTTGTTTAACCTCGAAGCATCATTTTCCTTATATTAGTATGGTATGTCATTGTGTTCTGTGGTTTGAGTAAGAAGATGCATGAAAAAATTTTTTTTTTTTGATCTGTCATTTTAGGGTGGCACCTGTGGCATGCGGAAGTTCCCAGGCTAGGGGTCTAATCAGAGCTACAGCTGCTGGGCTACGCTACTGCTGCTGGGCTACGCCACAGCCACAGAAATGCGGGATCTGAGCCCGGTCTGCAACCTACACCACAGCTCATATCAACGCTGGATCCCCAACCCACTGAGAGGCCAGGGATCAAATCCGCAACCTCATGGTTCCTAGTTGGATTCGTTTCCACTGAGCCACCATGAGAACTCCAATGCATGTAAAAATTCTAAGAAATTGTTTGGCACTTACTGAACTCTTTCTGGATTATTTGAACGACTGTTTAAGTACCAGCTGATTAACCAAGCCAACATGTAAAACATTTTGTTTCCTACCTACTAACTTAGTGGTTGTTCATCGCAGTAGCAGTTGACCAGCACTGATGGAGAAAGAACACAAGTACACTAGTAGATAGTATTATTGCAGCATGAAAGTCGGCACCCTTATAAGCAGAGTGCATGGAGTGTGATAGGCTCTCAGTAAGTAACTGTTGAATGCAAAGAGAAGTAAGAACACTCATCTCTGAACTGTTAAGGTAGGTTTGTGTTACAGATATCTGTCACTTCTCATTTATATTCTATACTGTATTGCTAGTACATCTGGAAATATAATTTATTTTTTAATATTATTTTGTTTCGTTTGTTTTGCTTTCTAGGGCCGCACATGCAGCATATGGAAGTCCCAGGCTGGGGGTCGAGTAGGAGCTATAGCTGCTGACCTACACCACAGCTCACGGCAAAGCCGGATCCTTAATCCACTGAATGAGGCCAGGGATCGAACCCGCAACCTCATGGTTCTTAGATTCGTTTCCGCTGTGCCACCAAGGGAACTCCTAGAAGTGTAATTTAAAAATTTTGTTTAGGTAGTCTAAAACATGTGCATTTGGTGTTCATTCAGCATTATTTCTTATATTCCAGAGACTATTTGCTCTTAGATACAAAGACTGTCCTTTCCTACCTGTACACACACACACAAACACACACTCAGAAATAGTTGTTTCTTCGTGTGCAAGAAAAAAATATCTCTGAAGGTGTTTGGCAGATTATTATAACAGACAACAATAACGCTTTCTTTCCTCTATATCTGCCAGTGTTCTTCAGTGGAAACCTTTTTATATGCAAACTTTTACATGTGCAGTCTTACCTCTTCTGTTAATCTCTTATCACCTAAAACTAAAATTTTTCCTGACCTGGGAATTCCTGTTGTGGCTCAGCAGTAACAAACTCAACTAGTACCCGTGAAGATGCGGGTTTGATCCCTGGCCTTCTTCAGTGGGTTAAGGATCTGGTGTTGCCCTGAGCTGCAGTGTGGGTCGCAGACGCAGCTCAGATCTGGCGTGGCTGTGGCTAGGCCAGCAGCTGTAGCTCCAATTTGAACACTAGCCTGAGAACTTCCATATGCCATGGGTGTAGCCCCAAAAAGAAAAAAAAATTTTTTTTCCTAACCATAAATCTCATTTAAAACTCTTTTATTTATTTTGCCTTATCTAGGGCCGCACCCACGGCATATGGAGGTTCCCAGGCCAGGGGTCTAACAGGAGCTGTAGCTGCCGGCCTTTGCCACAGCCACAGCAACGCGGGATCCAAGCCACGTCTGCAGCGTACACCATAGCTCATGGCAACGCTGGATCTTTAACCCACTGAGCAAGGCCAGGGATCGAACCCACAATCTCATGGTTCCTAGTCGGATTCGTTAACCACTGAGCCACGATGGGAACTCCATTTAAAAAAAACCCTTAAATCCTCAGTTCCTGGAGTTCCCCTGTTGGTGCAGTGGTAACAAACCTGACTAGTATCTATGAGGACACGGTTTAGATTTAGAGGTGTGGGGTGGACTGGAGGGCTACTCTTTGGGCCATGCCCGTTTTTTGGACTTTGAGAAACAAAGGGGAAAGGAGACTGGAAAATTGAGTAGAAAAATAGGAAGCCAAGAGAAGGATTTTAAGTAAGAAGGTTGGTTGTAGATAATTCAGTTTCCTTTTTACCTTAAATAATTTTCATAGATTATTTGGCATTTAGGGAACATGAATTCCTTTTGTAATAAGTAAAAAGCTATTAGAAAAGAAAGGATTGTTGACATTTTTAGATGAGGGAGGTTAAAGGAAAATGAAGACTGTGGTCGGGGAAGCTTTTAAAAGTGTTGATAACTTTGGAGAAAATTTCTGATTACAGGATTAGTGAGTGAAATGCCTGCAAGTGGGTAGGATAGGTGGTAGGCTAAAAGGGTAGTAGGGTCAGGGGGAATTTGTTTGGGTGAAACGTGTCTCAGTTTTTTTTTCCCTTTGTAGTTATACTTATTTGGGGGAGTAGAAGAAAACTGCCTGTGGAGTAGAAGGTTTTCAGCCTGTATGACCTGTTGTAATAATAGTTTTCTACCTGAAATGTTTTGTTTGTTTATGAGATATAGCAATAAGTTAGCAGTAATACATTATTATAAGTGGTTATAATAATTATAAGTGATTTCTGTCGTGTGTACTCAAATACGTTCTATATACTCTTCAATGAGTATTATTTTTATAGTTGGAGATGGATCTCTCTGTGTAAACAGATGTTCTCTTCTTCACTGGTTGTTAACATCCCTTCTGTGAACTGATTCAGATCCAAATCAGTTATTCCAAAAACCAAATCACCAGGAATTGGAGTGTCTGTCTGTCTATCTATCATCTATCTGTCTATCTATATGAGATTGTTTTAAGTTGCTGGTCTCTTAATTGCAAGTACACTCCTCACGATTTCTGATTTTGGTATCTTTACTGTATATATACCTTTACTAGTGAGCCTTGTCATATGTGGTATTTTTGTTTCTAGTTGTGGCCTTTTCTGCCTGGAGAAGTTCCTGTAGTATTTGTTGTAAAGCTGGTTTAGTGTTGCTAAATTCTCTTAGCTTTTTCTTTTTCTCGGTAAAGCTTTTGATTTCTCCTTTAAATCTGAATGAGAGCCTTGCTGGGTTAAGTAATCTTGGTTGGAGGTTTTTTCCTTTCATCATGTTAAGTATATCATGCCACTCCCTTCTGGCCTGCAGAGTTTCTGCTGAAAAATCAGCTGATATCCTTATTGAGTTCCCTTGTATGTTACGTGTTTCTTTTCCCTAGCTGCTTTCAATATTTTCTCTTTGTCTTTAATTTTAGTTGGTTTGATTAATATGTGTCTCGGGGTGTTCCTCCTTGTGTTTATTTTATATGGTACTTGTTGTGCTTCCTGGATTTGAGTGAGTGATTCCTTTCCCATGTTAGGGAAGTTTTCAGCTATTACCTCTTCGAATATTTTCTCTGTCCCTTTCTCTGTCTTTTCTCCTTTTGGCACCCATATAATTACCGATGTTGGTGCGTTTAGTTAACATTGTCCCAGAGTTCTCTGAGACTTTTGATTTCTTTTCAGTCATACCTGTGGCATGTGGAAGTTCCCAGGGACAGGGATCAAATCATTTACATGCCAGATCCTTAACCCTCTGAGCCTCCAGGGAATTCCCATACTTAACTTTTAAAAATCCTTCTTCCTCATCTCTGTGGGTTTAAATCCTTTAAGGTCTAACTGAAAAACTTATCTGTCAGTGTAATTGGAATTAATCTCCCAACTTACTTTTTAGTAGTGATCTTTTATCTCTGTTGTATCTTGCATATTATAAATACTAGTAAGTGGGATGGGGTTAAAGGAGATGGAGTTGGAGCTGATGAGTTTTGATGAGGTGGGCTAAGGATGAATGTTGAATTATCTGGGTTGATGACAAATACGAGACGGTAAGAGTCTAGAAGGAGTTTTATGCTATGGTGAGCAGCTTTTTAAACTTAAGTATTAACGGGTTTAGCTTTACATAAATGTTGCTTCTCTACTCCTAGTTCTCTGACATCTGGAAGCCAGGAACTTGAAGAGGGGTCTATAATTAGTGTCAGCATCCAAAAGTTACATTTATACTTTGACTCATATAAAAGATTTAGCACCTTCTGAGGCCTAATCATTGTTTGCCAACCTGTTAAGAATAATACCATAATTACTCAAAATTTTAAAGGGTCTTTGTGGTGAAAATTGATTTTTTACTTAAATTTACTTTTTATACTATAAAATATAACTGATAATAAATGTATTAACATGTTATAGAAATTCTTCTAAATATGTGGTAGTTTACTATAACCAAGAATGCCAGGAAGTTGTTAGAGATCACCCAGTGTTCAAAAGTGTTTTTTTCCTTAAACAGTTAATGTATATCTCTATTTGATCTTTATTTTTTTGTTTTGTTTTTTTGCTTTTTAGGGTCGAGCTTGTGGCATATGGGAGTTCCCAGACTAGGGATTGACTCAGAGCTGCCATAGCCACAGCTCATAGCAGTGTTGGATCCTTAACCCACTGAGCAAGGCCAGGGATCATAACTACGTTTTCGTGGATACTAGTCAGGTTTGTAACCTGCTGAGCCACATCAGGAACTCCCTTGATCTGTGTTGTATGATTGTACAGATCTGTGGTGATTTTTTTTTCTCCCTGTTTTTAAACTTTGTTGAATATAATTTATACATCATAAAATTCACCTGTTTTAAGTGAAAATCAGTGATTTTTTTTGGTAGAATAGTAACAGTTATTACCACAGTCCAGTTTTGGAACATTTACATTATCCCAATAAGGTGCCTCTTTCCAGCTTATAGTTAATCCCCATCCCAGTCCCAAGTGATTACAGACCTGCTTTCTGTCTCTCTTTTCTTCAGAACCTGGTGTCTGATATTTGGTATTTATTTAAGGCCATCTGTTATCTTCTTTGGGAGACTACAAGGCTTCCTGCAGGAGGGATTTCAGCTGGGAGGCCTGGTAGATAGATGTCCCAGGTTGAGATTGATTGTGCTCTGTGTGCTGACAGAAAAGAAATATCCTGTGGCTCAGTGGTTAACGAATCCGACTAGGAGCCATGAAGTTGCAGGTTCGTATCCCTGGCCTCTCTCAGTGGGTTAAGGATCTGGCATTGCCATGAGCTGTGGTGTAGGTGGAATGGTAACTCCAAATTTTTTTGTCTTGAAGTGACTCCTAAATGTAAACCAACAACTTAATTTGGGGTTCCAATCCTAGAAAGTGGCCTTTTTCAACTCAGAAGGGAAAACTGCAGAATTGGGACCTCAAGAGAGTGTGTGTGTATGTGTGTGTGTGTACACTATATATGTAATATAACATATGTAATACTATAATTGTATATATTACCACAGGCTGTGTTTTTTTAGTGATTTAAGGAAATAAAGAGTAATTTGGCAAAATCATTTTGTGCTCTATTGAGCATGTACTTTCTGGGACAGTACACCCATCCTTTCTATGTGTAAGGATATGTAACAACATTTGTTGTCTTAGTACCTGTTAAAATATTTTCCATGTTTATTCCTTAGAGCTGTCCTGAAAGGTAGATTTTGATGTACTAACTTTGTAATTAAGAGCTGGATTTGCTGGAGTTCTTGTTGTGGCTCAGTGGGTTATGAACCTAACTAGTATCCATGAGGATTTGGGTTTGATCCCTGGCTTGGCTTACGGGTTAAGAATCTGGTGTTTCCGTGAGCTGTGGTGCAGGTTGAAGATATGGCTTGGATCCTGCATTGCTGTAGCTGTGGTGTAGGCTGGCAGCTGCAGGTCCAATTTGACCCTTAGCCTGGAAACTTCCATATGCTGCAGGTGAAGCCCTAAAAAGTGGGGGAGGGGGGAAGAGTTAGATTTGCTGAATCAGCTTGCTCAAGAGTTAAAAATGTAGGAAGTGAATCACATTTGTTTATAACTAGTACTGTCTCACTCTAGCAGTTCATTCCAGGAGTTTACAATTTGATGCCAGAGGTAATGTGTATACACTGTAATGTTTATGGCCTAAAAGTGCCATATAGTGGCCTTTATGGGCTAAAAATATAAATATGCTTTTTTGCTCTCACTGCCCCAAGGTGATCACAGCTACTACTGTCAGTGGAGCTTAAGTAACAGGGGATGCAGATATAAAGCCAGTCTACAAATACGTGATTACCAATGTGCAATAAATACTATGAAGTAAATAAGCCTTGGAGCTTATGAGAGTGATAGTAATACTTAGCTGGAGTGATTGGTGAGGAAATGCTTCTCTAAGGAAATGTTTAAGTGGAGACTTAAAAACTGAAGCTGTGGACCGGTGGTTGCTCTGCTGGAGCGTTGGTTGGAGAGAGCGCTGTAGGTAGAAGGTCGCAGCTTACAGACACTGAAATTGGTAACTTGGTTACTGTTGAAAGAACCTAAAGAAGACTGCTGGGGAGGGCAGTGGAGGGGGTGAGGGGTTTCTTTAACTGTGGCTGAATAAATAGGGGCAAGATAATATGGGGTCTTTTAGCATTTAGAAAATAGAATAGAAGCTTGTTAAAAGGTTTGCTTAAAGGGGATTCGTTTGCAGCTTTAAGATCCTTCGCTGCTAAATGGAGAATGGTGGGGGTGGCAGATGGTTGCACGAAGGGAAACGAAAGTCATGTAGAATAGGCTGGTGTTACTGGGAATGGAGGAGGCAGATGTGTTAATTTTATAAGCATTTCGGGGATAGAATTGACAAGGCCCGATACTGAGTTGAGATAAAGAGGAGGGCGGTACTAAAGATGACATTCTTTTTTCAGGTGGGAATAACTGAGGGTAGTGATGACAAGGGTTGGGAGAACGGGTACACGGAAGTAGGGTCACCGCTTTTAGGGAAAAAGAAATTTGAGGGTCCTGTGAGATAATGAAGGTAGCAACGTTAAATAGGTTGGTTAGAGTGTCCCGGACTGGAAATGACCGGAAATGACATATTTGACTTACAGACAGTATTTAAAGATAGAAGTTAGATTAAATCAGCTGGGGAGTAGAAAAAGTGGCCTATGACTGAGATCTGGCACTGGGTTCTAGCATTGTAGACAGAATGAGAAACAAGCAGAGGAGCCTGAGCCGGTACCAGGATATTAGGTGTAGAGGTTATGTAGGTGGAAGTACGTTTCAAGAAGGTGATAGTGAAAAAAAAAGAAAGAAGAAGGAGTTCCCATTGTGGCTCAGTGACTTAAGAACTCGACTAGTATCTGTGAGGATGTGGATTCAATCCCTGGCCTTGCTCTATGAGTTAAAGGATCCGGCGTTGCCATGAGCTGCCACATAGGTCGCGGATACAGCTTAGACCTGATGTTACTGTGGCTGTGGCATGGGCCAGCAGCTGCAGCTCCAATTCAACCCCTAGCCTGGGAACTTCCATATGCTGCAGGTGCTGACATTTAAAAAAAAGCATTAGTGGTTAACTGTTCAGGACTGTTCATAGAGTCCTGGAAGGGTAGATTCCTCCCCTTCCTCTACCGAGCCACGCCTGCATTTCAGCATTACTTCTGGGTTAGGAGAGTCGACTGTTGAGTCTTCCATGGTATCTTCTACGTCTTCCATTATACTTTATTGCATTACCTGTTTAGTTATCTTGTTTTCCTTCACTGTTAAGTCTCCATGAGGTCATGGAGCCTCATTGTCTTGTTCAAGCCTGTATTTTCAGCTCCTGACATAAGTGTTTTGCACTAAGAACACCTGAATGAGGAGCTCCCGTTGTAGTGCAGTGGAGACGAATCTGACTAGTAACCATAAGGTTGCAGGTTCGATCCCTGGCCTCGCTCAGTAGGTTAAGGATCCTGTGTTGCGTGAGCTGTGGTGTAGGTCACAGATATGGCTCGGATCCTGTGTTGCTATGGCTGTGGTGTAGACTGGCAGCTATAGCTCTGATTTGACCCCTAGCCTGGGAACCTCCATATGCCCTGGATGTGGCCCTAAAAAGCAAAAAATAAAAGAGAGAACACCTGAATAATTTTTGGAGCGACCTAATGAATAAAGTATCACTCTGGGTCTAATGTGGAAGACATTTTTTATATCCCAAGGGAAATTTTTCTGTTTCTAAGAATGTGTTTGTAGAATGTGTGAAAAACTCTGCGAAGAGGAAACTAAAATAAAAATCACTATTGTCCATTGTGAACATGTGCAGAAAAATACTAAAACTTGGGTTAGGAGGAGATGACATTATAGGAGGTGGTTATATTGGGGGGAGAGGGAATGAAACTAAGAAGACATTCAAGAAGAGATTTCATTTCTTTCAATAAATCAAAAGCAAGTATGGCAAATTTAGGATTTATTAGGTAACTTTTTTTGTACTGTTAAAGTAACCCAGAGAGTTCCTGTTGTGGCTCAGCGGTAACAACCTGACTAGTATACATGAGGGTGCAAGTTTGATCCCTGGCCCCACTCAGTGGGTTAACGATCCAGTGTTGCCTTGAGCTGTGGTGTAGTTCGCAGACGCAGGTCAGATCCGGCGTTGCTGTTGCTGTGTAGGTCGCAGACACAGCTTGGATCTGGCGTTGCTGTGGCTGTGGTGGAGGCAGGCAGCTGAAGCTCCAGTTTGACCCCTAACCTGGGAACTTCATATGCCTTGGGTGTGGCCCTAAAAAGAAAATAATGATAATAATAAAAAGTAGGAGTTCCTGTTGTGGCACAGCGGAAACGAATCCGACTTGTATCCCTTGGGATGTGGGTTTGATCCCTGGCCTGGCTTAGTGGGTTAAGGATCTGGTGTTGGCATGGGCTGTGGTGTAGGTTGCAGATGAAGCTAAGATCCTGCATTGCTGTGTCTGTGGCATAGGCCAGCAGCTACAGCTCCGATTCTACACCCTAGCCTGGGAACTTCCATATGCCACGAGTGCAGCCCTAAAAAGCAAAAAAGAAAAAAGAAAATAAATGTAACCCAGGAGTATAGCATAAAATTTGGAAGATAGAAAATATATATAGAATAGCCCCTTTATAATCCCACCACTCCAAATATAACTTATTAGCATTCTTGCTATATTTCATTCTTTTCTGTATATGTTGCATTGCATATTCATGTAACGTGTTTACTAAATTATCACATGGTTTGTATCCTACTTTTATTGTATGTTCAAAGCTATTTTAAATTTTTTGTTGAAATATGACATGCATACCGAAAGGTGATCCTGAAGCCACAGTTGATTAATGTTCACAAACTGGACACTTTTGTGAATCAGCAATATTAAGAAATAAAACATTCTTAGTACCTTGGTAACCACTCCTCAGGCTGTTACTTTTACTGATTTAGTTTTTATCTAGAATGTTTCTGCAGATAAATTATTTCTGAATTTGGGAAATAAGTATCACAGAAGACACTTTTTGAGCTACTACCACCAGCGTAGTTTAAGAATGCAGGTTGGAATAAATGGGAAGTGCAACATTGTGGAGCCAAATGCAAACATCCAAAAGTTCTAGGTGTCAGTTTACTGAATTTTTTTGAGTTCCTTACACCTGAGTGATAGGGAATAAGGCTGGAACCAGCTTGTGGAGAAGAGCCTTTTGTGCCAGCCAGGCAGTGAAATAGTGTACTGAGAATATTTATTTACAGAAATTTGAAATTTATTTTTTTGTTTGTAGGCACACAAGTCCCTGAATTTTGTTTCAACACTGCTTCAGATTACTATGTCGGAACAACTGGATTTACCTGTGAGACAGGCAGGCAAGTTTCTTGAATTATTTTCTGGGATGTATGTAAATATTGTTGAAAAGGTTCATAGTTGAATAGCAAAAGTATTTGGGAAGGCCCTTCAGTGATTTTCTTCCCTGAAGATTGGTTTGCCCTCTGTCTTTACTTACAAGCTGCTGTAAGTGCCTTGATGTCTGGTGTCAGTTTTGATGAATTAAAAAAGAAGGTGGAAGGAGAAATTGATGGAATTTATTAAGATTCTCTGTATTGCCTGTTTCCTTCCATGTTGGATGATTTTAAGACGCACATCTTTGTGCAGTTGTTCCTTACAGATATTTTCATTTACTGTTTTATTTTTAACCATTTAAAAGGTATTATTTTGTAGTTTCAGTTTCAACAAGATGATCGAGTAATTCCTTTGATAAGTCTGAAAATGTGGATAGTAGTTCTGATATTATGTTAGTCTGAAAAATAATCGAATTCACATCTGTAATGTCTTGTTACTTAATTTATTTGCAGATGTATTTTTTGTATGAAATATAAAGTGCCAATAACTTTATTATTCTAGAAAAAACAATTATAATTTAGGGTTATTTCTTGCTGTTCTTTTTCCCTACACCGAAAGTTTATTCAAAAGTTTTTCCGCTTACTTCATTTAATGTATAGGAAGCATTTCCCTTTTCTTTACACAGTGTTACTCTTAAGAATTATATGTTAATGGCTGAATAATTTACCATAATGTACTGTGGGCAGTGGAACATTTCTCAGTTGTTGGAATTTAATCCCAGGTCTGCTTAACAATTGTATTTCCATTGCCTAATGTATTGCCTGACATTGATGGTCCTCATTAAATGATTGAGTGAATCTAAGTTGTTTATGATTTTGTTTAATTGGTCTATAAGTGGCACAAAAATGGGACTTTTTTGTGCCTGTAAAATAGTGACTTCCCTGGACTCTGTTTAGCAGTAAACCTTTAAAAATTCTTTCTATGGAGTTCCCATTGTGGCGCAGTGGTTAATGAATCCGACTAGGAACCATGAGGTTGTGGGTTTGATCCCTGGCCTCACTCAGTGGGTTAAAGATCCGGCGTTGCCATGAGCTGTGGTGTAGGTCGCAGACGCGGCTCAGATCCTGCGTTGCTGTGGCTGTGGCGAATGCCAGCAGCTACAGCTCTGATTAGACCCCTAGCCTGGGGAACCTCCATATGCTGCAGGTGCGGCCCTAAAATGCTAAAAAAAAAAAAGAAAGCCCTCCCCCCCCGAATTTTTTTTCTAGTTAACGCAATTCCCCGGTGGCTCAGTGGGTTAAAGATCTGGCATTGTCACTGCTGTGGCAAAGGTTTGATCTCTGGCCCAGGAACTTTTGCATGCTGCGAGTGCGGCCAAAAACAAAAGACTGAAAAAAAATCTGGTTGAATAGGAAAAGGTCACTTTGATTATTTTAACTGTCATTTCTCTTTTACTAATGAAGTTGACATTTTCCCACTTGGTTTTTTTTTTTTAAGATAAAAATCTTTGCCTTTAGATCTCAAATTTTTATTTAGATGTTGAAAGTGTTTGGCATTTAGAAGGGACCTAAACACATTAGAAACTTGATTATGTGTATCAGCAAAATTAAATTTTACTAGAAAGTTTTGTATTAGTATATACAAAATCAGATGCAACCAAACTATGGAATTGGTCTTAATTTTTAATATATAACCATTACTTAAAAAATTACATCCTTATAGTAATTGAATGATACTTTGTAATGTATGGCATGTGGTGGCATGTGGAAGTTCCCAGGCCAGGGATTGAATCTGAGCTGCAGCTGTGACCTACGCCCCAGCTGTGGTAATGTCGAATCCTTAGCCCAGTGTGCTACAGTGGGAACTCCTCAAGTCTTTTATTTTTATATTTGTTCTGTTCTAGAGCTAAAGAATAAACTAGGGAGTTCCCATCGTGGCTCAGCAGAAACGAATCTGACTGGGAACCATGAGGTTGTGGGTTTGATCCCTGGCCTCGCTCAGTGGGTTAAGAATTTGGCATTTGCCCTGAACTGTGGTGTAGGTTGCAGATGCAGCTTGGATCCCGTGTTGCTGTGGCTGTGGCATAGGCCAGCAGCTGTAGCTCCGATTAGGTCCCTAGCTTGGGAACCTCCACATGCCACGGGTGTGGCCCTAAAAGGACATAAGACAAAAAAAAAAGAACAAATTAGTATTAATTTGAAATACGTCAATCCTACATAGTCACTGTTCTTGACTAGATGCAATTTATCTTAAAACTTTTGTTGAAGGATATTTTAATGTGTATTTGTCATCTTTTTTTGAAATGCTATAAGAAGGGATATTTTAATTTCTAAGATAAAGCAAAATAGAATATAAAATTCATAGTTATATCAGCTATCCTTATTTGAAATAGGTTTAGGACTCCAGAAATGAGTTAATTATAAATAACAGAAGAGTCGGTGTTTTGCAAAATTTAGGAATTAATTGATTTTGAATAATATCCATTTCCTGTACATTCTATACATTGGTGATGGAGGATTCTCTTTGTTTCTCTCTCATTTGGGTGGAGAGGGCTGGGTAAAAAGCATTGTTAGCAAGCTAGTTCAGTTAAATTTAACTAGCATTGTGCAAGATAGCAGTATGATTACTGACAGAAAATAGTAATCTATAATTTTTGAACACAGCAAATTCTCTCATAAAATAACATGAATTTGAAGTGGCATGATTGTGGTGTGTGATTGAAATGCTTAGATTTATAGACTAAGAATCTTCATATACTGTAATTTCTCTATGATAAAAATAACAACCTTTGTGTGTCTTGGTCGCTTTGGCTGCTGTAAGCAGACTGGATGGCTTATCCACAACAGAGATGTATTTCTCATAGTTCTGAAGGCCAAGAAGTCCGGGATTAAGGCGCCAGCCGATTTGGTCATTGAGAACCCATTTTCGGTTCACAGAACCTCACTGGGTAGAGGGGAGGAGGTTCTTGAGGGTCTTTCTCATAAGCGCATTAACCCCACTGTCAGGGCAGGGTCCTCGTTACCTGATCCCCTGCCAAAGGCCTTACCCTCTCATCACATTTGGGGTTAGGATTTCTGTACAAATTTTGGTAGCCACGAACATTCAGTCCGTATAACAGGGCTCTTAATTATAGAAACTATTGGTATATGTATGCGGTTTTGTTTTTAGAGGCTTCATTTAGAAAACGTGATTGGTAAAATAGCGTTCCTACAGAATGCAGGGCTGAAGAGTGTCTGTAGATGTCATGTAAAAATAATTGTGATTGTGGTGTGCAGAGTTCTCTTAGGCTGTATGTTTAATACTAACATTGTGGGTATTTATTGTAGCTGAGCACTAAATTTGTACTCTTTCAACTTGTAAAATGATAGCATGCAGTATTTTGATTTTAAAAGAATAGCTTTGTTAGCAATAGTTGGTCTGAAAGACGTAAATTGAGATGTGGACCCAGGGATGTTTACAGTACTTTCACAGTAAATGCTCTTGTCAAATTGATCTATATTTTAGGTGTTATCTATTTGAAAAATATGATAACACAGTATTGGCCTGATCGGGAAGCAGCACCAGGAGATATATCCCCTTACACTATTCCGGAGGAAGATCGGCACTGTATTCGAGAAAATATCGTGGAAGCCATTATCCACTCTCCTGAGCTCATCAGGTATGTGTCTATTTGGGACCCAACCATTGTTGCAGGAATGTAATTTTGGGGTTGAGGGGAGCAGAAGAAGGGGGTCTTTTCAGAACATAAAAACTTGTCATTTTTGTAGCAGAAAACTTAGCAAATATTGTTTCAGGAGAATTCTGTTTTATTTTCTTACTGCAATTTAATTTTACACTTATAAAACCCAAAACTTCATGAAAAACTTGTAAAATATACTATGATCAGAGGAAAAGGGGTGTAGAAAGTTACAGAATGCTGTTATGTGCTTTATATTGTCTAGTCTTCTGATATTTGAAAGCTTTTTTTAAATGATTTTGTGGTCTTTTTTTTTTGGGGGGGCACGCCATAGCATATGGAAGTTCCTGGGCGAGGAATGGAAACCAGCCACAGCTGCAAACTACACCATGACTTTAGCAGTGCCAGAGTCTTAACTCATTGTGGGGCTGGGGATTGAACAAGTGCCCCAACAGCAGTCCAAGCCACTGCAGAGACAAGCTGGATCCTTAACTTGCTGTGCCATACTGGGAACTCCTAGTTTGTTTGTTTTAAATGAGGATAGTTGATACTCTAAATGAAACTTGTCAATTGATGATGGGGATGAAAAATAAAAAGCCACCTGCATCTGTAATATTTGTTAGGTTTCTTTTAAATCAGTAGTAACGGTTTTTGCTCAGTGACTTATTTTTGTCTAAACAGACTTTTTCTTTGTATCGGTTAGCAAAACTAGGTAGCATTTCTTCCTCAATATTTATTTTTGACTTTCAGGGTACAGCTTACCACATGCATTCATCATATCATCAAACATGATTACCCAAGTCGCTGGACTGCCATTGTGGACAAAATTGGCTTTTATCTTCAGTCTGATAACAGTGCATGTTGGCTAGGAATTCTTCTTTGCCTCTATCAGCTTGTGAAAAATTATGAGTAAGTATCTAAATTCCTATAAAGTATCTTTCTCAATTCCTGTTGTTTTGAGCAGTAGAAAAAGCCTGGGAAATTTAAGGTAATCGGTTTGAACATCTCTCTCTCTCTCTTTTTTTTTTTTTTGTCTTTTTGCCTTATCTAGGGCCGCACCCGTGGCATATGGAGGTTCACGGGCTAGGGGTCTAACATAAGCTGTAGCTGCTGGCCTTTGCCACAGCCACAGCAGCACGGGATCCGAGCTGCGTCTGTAGCCTACACCGCAGCTCACGGCAATGCCAGATCCTTAACCCACTGAACAAGGCCAGGGATCGAACCCACAACCTCATGGTTCCTAGTCGGATTCGTTAACCACTGAGCCATGACGGGAACTCTGGTTTGAACATTTTAAAATTATATTTGCTATATATACTAAAGTTAGTGTATTACATGTTGATTTTAATTGTGTTTTCTTTTTGAAATAGCGTTCCTGTTTTAAGTCTGCAGTCTCTTGTTGATTCATCTATGAATCTCCTTGTGCCTTTTTTCTTAATTATTATCTGTTTGCCTCTATTCAAAAACCAGGTTATCTTTAACCCTCAATATAGTGTCCTCAACTTGTTCTGATAAAAAACTTAAGCTTTTTAAAGATATGAAGAGGATGAGAGTACATTGATGATTAGAGTGCTTTATTTTGGCTTTCTGTGAATTATAATCTTAATTTGAGTTCTTGGTAAGTTTTAAGAACATACCCCTAATTCTTTAAAAAGAATATTTTGGAATTTCATATGAATTTTTTTTTGGCCGTGCCTGTGGCAACTGGAACTTCCCAGGCTTGGGATCGAACCTGAGCCACACCAGTGACAACAACAGATCTTTAAGTGCTAGGCCACTAGGGAACTCCCATGTGATCATTTTTAATCATTGTGTTTGAAGGATTCATAGTTACCTGGTTCAGTGTTTGCATATTTGAGGAAATTATAGTTCATATAATAAGTAATTAGTGTCAATAAGAAAGACTGAGGGGTCATTTTAGATCTGGGTTGAGCGATCAGAACAAAAACTCCAACGTTGGAAGTTGAGGTACAGCACTGAGGGTAGTAAGCCAGATGCTGCAGGGATTTTCTGACTGTGGTGCAAGTCACGAAATTGGTAGGCACATGAAAGTTTTGATCTTAGGAAATCATGAGGAAGGAACACTTATACCATGATGGTGGCTCTATTCCCAGTCCTAACAGCTACACAGATGCCATTGTGAGCCCTCTACTTCTGGGGCTTGTAGTTAGCCTCCGATATTCTTTTTGGGTCCCAACTCAAGTAGCTGATGAACTACTGCTTTTGTTCTGAGCAGGAGAGAAACATTACCATTTACAGCTTTGGTACTGGTGTCTTCTTGTGTTCCCACCAGCTACCCATCTTCCTGCTAAGGAATGGTCCAGCTGTTGCTCCAACTTCTGTCAGAGTGCCAGTTGTTGTAGTTCTGGTAAGTGAGTGACTAAAATGAGAGAGAATAACGATAATAAGCCATCTTTGTCATTAAGGAGATCCGAGTCTCTCCTGTCTTCTACTCTTAGCAGGAGAGAGGATGACAGGGATTTTTCAAATGGGAGACACAGGAGGCTGCTACAGTGTTGAAATTCCAGTTCATTTTCAGCCAGTGTTCTGTTGTGGAGCACAAGGTGTTCACAAGGGATCTGTGTGGACTGAAGCAGATCTAAGAAAATTCACGGAGAACTTGGAAGTTGTGGTGGCCTTCAGGAGCAGAGGGCCTTAGGAAATGCTTGTCAGCTGAAGGAGCATAGAAGGAACATTTGAAGAGGAAGGCATGTCACACTGCATGGATTAGTAGGAGCAAAGAAAAGTACAGAGGTGGACATGAGACACTGTAGTTGGTAGTCAGGAGACCACTAAATGGTATGGATAACTTTTATTGAGAGGTTGGGATCATTTTGAATAGGTTAATCAGGACCATGTTAAAAGAGGGTTTCGATGCCATTATGGGAAATTTGCATGTGATCTTTTAGATAATTAACCCTTAATAACTTTTTTTGGTTAACAGAAGAGTGATGGGCTAGTATTTGAGGGTTTCCTGTGAGCATGGTTCACCAGATTGACGCCCTGTAGCCTTGTAGCAGGGTTTTAATAGTGTCACATATTCACGTTTCAGGAATTTTCAAGTCTTAGGGAATAGTGTTTGTTTCCTTTCGTAAATTACTTTCATACTCATTGGTTTGGATTAGCAGCTAGTACCACCCAAGTTCCAGTCTTCTACTCAGTGAGGAGAGGGAGGCAGGAGAGAGTAATGCCTAACATGGAGTGGGTATTTAAACTCTCTTGATGTGGGTGATCACCTGGGTTGGTTAAGGGAGAGGGGTGTGTAATATAGTTCTCTCACCTTTATTGTTCAAAGATAGTATTGTTAGTAAAGTTTGTCTAGTCAGATTAGAGAGTGCAAATGGCTTCCTTTTGTAAATTGTTGTTGTTTTATGGACTCAAAGAAATGTACAATTAACCTTTTTTGTTGTTTTTTTATGGCCATACCTTCAGCATATGGAAGTTCCCTGGCCTGGGATTGAATCTGAGCTGCAGTGGTGGCAACACTGGATCCTTTCATCTCCTGCACCAGGCTAGGGATTGAACCTGAGCTGTGGATTCTTAAACCACTTTGCCATAGTGGGAACTCACAGATAGCCTTTTAAAATGTATGCTAGGTGTAATTTCTCAGCACATTAAAAATATTTAAAACAACCTGTCCCTTAATTGTTTAATTATCTCAGTCATTATTAGTGTGGAAATTTCTCTTGATTTTTTTTAATTCTTGCTTGGCAATTTATCGTGGTTTTCATTTCACCCAATAGGAAAAAAAAATCCAGCCTTTTAAGAGTGTTTACCTTTACCTTTTAAAAATGTGCTCAGATATTCAATTCTTAGATACCTTTCTCCCTTCAGAAAGGCTACCAGAAGATAAAACTGGAGTCTGGAAGGGAAAAGCAATTACTAAAAAAATTTTTTTTATTGAAATAAATCAACAGACCTTTTACAATACAGTTAAAATGCTAAGTAATCTATCTGGGGAAATGTCTGTTTAGTCAACAGTTTTTTACCCATATCCTTGGAGCAAAATGTGATTCAGAATCCAGGATTTTTCAGATTTTAGAAAGATAATAGGGCTCAACACTCCACTCCGTACCAGTACCCAGGGATCAAACACATTATTATATCTGCTATAAAATATGTGGTTATTCACTCCAAATGAGTCGAGTTTTGTTTCTAAAAAGCTTAGCAAAGAACTTCTGGTTTATAATGTGTTTAGAAATAGAATATTTTCTGCTTTATAGATGTCACTTTTGCCGTAATGCTTTTGGTATGTAAATTTGTTAAGGATGATAATATATAATTTATATTATATCAGTCAGGTGCTAATGTTTAAAAGCCAAATCAGTGTAGCTCCTCAGTCATATCCATATTCAGGGACAGCAGAGTGAAGTGGTTAAAGGACAGATTCTAAATTGGCGGATGTTCATACATAGGTGTATATTCTGGGGAAGATACTTAACTTTCCTGTGCCTCGGTTTCCTCAACTACAGAAGTGAGGCTACAGTCTTGAGAATTATTTACCTCACAACAAGTGCTCAGTAAATTTTATGATATTCTATTAGTATTTGAGGTTTTTCTCAAGTTGCTTTTACTTGTGGTTTGATTCCATAATAGGTTTTTCTTTTTCTTTCTAGGACTATAAAGTTGTTTAGGAAGTATTTGCTTCTATTTGTATGAACAGACAAGTAGTTTAAATTTATCTGTCATGTATACATATACAAACAATATTGTGCATAAATTCTTACAGAATTAGTTTGTATTCCTACCCAAAGGTATAAGAAACCAGAAGAACGGAGTCCGTTGGTAGCAGCAATGCAGCATTTCCTGCCAGTTCTAAAGGACCGATTTATCCAGCTTCTTTCTGATCAGTCCGATCAGTCTGTCCTCATCCAGAAACAAATTTTCAAGATCTTCTATGCTCTTGTTCAGGTAATTTTCTAAAGTAGTTTTTACATATAAAACCAGTCTATCATTTATACCTTAAACAGTGGTAAAGAATTTCAGCATCTGAATAACAGTTTGAAAATCTAGAATAAAGTGGGTGAATTGCTAGTGAAATATAAATTGCCAAAATTTTAAGTCCATTAAAGGTCTAACCATGAGTTCCCTTCATGGCTCAGTGGTTAACGAACCTGACTAGTAACCATGAGGTTGTGGGTTAGATTCCTGGCCTCGCTTAGTGGATTAAAGATCCAGCGTTGCTGTGGCTGTGGTGTAGGTCAGCAGCTGTAGCTCCGATTTGACCCCTAGCTTGGGAACCTCCATATGCCGCAGGTGCGGCTCTTAAAAAAAAAAAAAAGGTCTAACCAGGCACACTTTTCCAAATACACAAGCAACTCGGAGTTCCCGTCGTGGCTCAGTGGCTAACGAATCCGACTAGGAACCATGAGGTTGCAGGTTCGATCCCTGGCCTTGCTCAGTGGGTTAAGGATCTGGCATTGCCGTGAGCTGTGGTGTAGGTTGCCGATGCGGCTTGGATCTGGTGTTGCTGTGGCTCTGGCATAGGCTGGTGGCTACAGCTCCGATTAGACCCCTAGCGGGAACCTCCATATGCTGCGGGTGCGGCCCTAGAAAACGCAAAAAGACCCAAAAAAAAGGTACACAAACAACTCTAATAAACCTTAAGTTATAAGTGGTCCATCTTAAGTTCTCATAAATTAGGAAACTTTTCTTACACCTTTCACCTTGTAAGTACTCACAAGTCTGAAAATCAGTTACTGGATTAGAGTTTACATCTAACGTGATCTGATGTGCCAAATACACATAGATTGTCCCACTAATTACAAAACCTGTTTCTAACTTTGATACAAAAATATTAATGCTGTAGATTTGACTGGCACACAATAATGGCTTTGTCTTTGTATACTGTTCTGAGTTTTCCTGGGATAAAAGATCCCAATAAGTAAATGTGTGTATGTTCTCAGTGGACTGTAATTACTGCTGAAACATTTTTTGATTAGGATTAAAATTCTGGTTCTTTTTGTGCCACATACCCATAGAAAGGTTCATCTCATCTAGGACCTTTGGTTCAGTTCATGCCATTACTTATTTTTTTTAATCTCATTTAGACAGACCTGTGGCTTTATTTCCACTGAAATTATTGTAACTGACTCCATTGTTTGTTTGGATTTTTCACGTCCTTGCTAGATCTTTAAAGATAATTTACTATTTCTCTAATTTTTAAAGAAGTGATTTAGATAGGCAGTATCTATTTATTTTTTTCCCCCAACTGTAGGGTCACAACTTTTAGATTATAAAAATAAATTCTTTATAAATTGTTCCAGGACCTAGGACCCAACTAATTTTTTGAGACTGGCATATCCTGAAATCATCCCTTATCTCGTTTGTGAAAATAGAGATCCTGAAATACTAACTAGAATATTGATTTTATGACCTTATTGAGTAGTGTGATTTGTCCCAGGGACACAGGAATGGAGCAAGAGTGAGAAACCAGTTTTTGTGATTAAATTTTATATTACATGAAAAGAGAAACTTGTGGCCAGTCTTTTAAGAATGCCAGATAAAACATTTGATAAAAATTTAACAACCATTCCTGCTTAAAAACAAACAAAAAAACAACTCAGGAGAGTTTGTGGCTCACGGGGCTTTGAACCCGACTGGTATCCATGAGGATGCAGGTTCGACCCTCAGCCTTGATCAGTGGGTTAAGGATCTGGTGTTGCTGTGAGCTCTGGTGTAGGTCGCAGACTCGGCTCAGGTCCTGAGTTGCTGTGGCTGTGGTTGTGGCGTAGGCTGGCAGTTGCAGCTCCAATTCAGCCCCTAGCCTGGGAACTTCCATATGCCACTTGTGCAGCTCTAAGAAGCAAAATAAACAAATAATAAAAATAAAAATAAAAAACGAAAAACTCTGAGAATCCTGGAATGTAAATTTCCATAATTTGATTAATGATGTTCACTAAAAATCACAATAAACACCATACCTTATGGTGAAAAGAAGATATATTCCCAGTGATTTGGGAATAAGTAAGGATGCCTACTGTCATTGCTGGAGTTGAATGTAGATAACAAACCATATCACCCAGGTGAGAGGTTTGCCTACGTACTGAAAAGAAATGTGGAGTGAATGAAGTACTTCGCACGTTTTGTGAAGAGTATAAAGAAATTGGATTTTCTTTTGTAAGGATTTTAAAATATTGATTCTTAATTTTAATTTAGTACACACTACCACTGGAGCTGATCAACCAACAGAACCTGACAGAATGGATAGAGATTTTAAAGACTGTTGTGAACAGGGATGTACCTAATGTAAGTCTCTGTTTCCTCATATTTAATTACCTTCTTGAGAATTTTAACTGAAACCCTAAAATATTCTGTATGAATTTATATGATTTGTAATACAGATTTTTTTTTTAGACATCATTTCATTTGTTAACATATGTGCGTATACTAAGTAAAAATTGTGGAGGATTATTCTATATTATTTATGTGCTTGTATATATCTTTGTTTATTCCATTCTAATTCTCTGTTTCTTTAGTTTTTTGTTTTCCTTTTTATGGCCGCACCTGTGGCATGTGGAAGTTTCCAGACCCTGGGCTGAATCAGAGCTACAGCTGTGGCCTACGCCAGCAACACTGGATCTGAGCCATATCTGTGACCTGTGCCACAGCTTGCGGGGATGCCAGATTCCTAAACCACTAATCTAAGCCAGGGATCGAACCTGCATCCTCACAGAGACAGTGTTGTGGGTTTTTTTGTTTTTTTGTTTTTTGTCTTTGTCTTTTTAGGGCCACAACCGTGGCATATGGAGATTTCCCAGGCTAGGGGTCTAATCAGAGCTGTAACTGCTGGCCTACACCAGAGCCATAGCAATGCCAGATCTGAGCCGTGTCTGCAACCTACACCATAGCTCACAGCAATCCGGAACCTTAACCCACTGAGCGAGGCCTGGGATCGAACACAACGTCGTGGTTCCTAGTCGGATTCGTTTCCACTGCGCCACAGCAGGAACTCCAGTGTTGTGTTCTTAACTCTCTGAGCCACAATAGGAACTCCATTTCTTCAGTTTTTGAGTTCATAACATACATCACCTGACATAGAAATTTTTTTTTTTGTATTGAGAACTTTTAAGATCTGTTTTCTTACCAACCTTATAGATAAATATAGTGTTGTTAACTATAGACACGGTGTTGTACATTGAATCCCCAAGGCTTAGTTATCTTGTAATTGGGAGTTTGTCCCCTCTCACCATCTTCTGAAACTTCCTGTGGCTATCCTTTCACAGTATATAAATATATCAAATGATTACATTGTATACTTTAAACTAATATGATGTTATACATCAGTTGTATCTCAAAAAAAAAAAAAAAGAGAGTTGGTGCAGCAGGTTAAGGATCCAGAGTTGTCACTGCTGTGGTGCAGGTTCAGTTACTGGCCTGGTAGCTTCTACATGCCGTGGGTATGGCCAAATTAAAAAAAAAAAAAAAGGAGTTCCTGTCGTGGCTCAGCAGTTAACGAATTTGACTAGCATCCACGAGGATGCAGGTTCAATCTGTGGTCTTGCTCAGTGGGCTAAGGATTCGGCGTTGCCGTGAACTGTGGTATAAGTTGCATACGTAGCTAGGATCCTGTGTTGCTGTGGCTGTGGTGTGGGCCAGTGGCTACATCTCCCATTAGACCCCTAGCCTAGGGGGTACGGCCCTACAAGCAGATTTTAGCCTAATTGTCAGACAGGTGTGAACAGGGGAAAAATTTGATTTACTAATTGGTCATATTTTGTAGTTACATAACTTTTAAACTAGCAACTTCATAGAGCCACCATTTCAAAGTGTACATTTCAGTGATTTTTGGTATATATAGAATTATCCAACTGTTATTTTTTTATATTTAATGACCATTTTAAAAATAAATTTCTAATTTAGTTTTCTTGAGAAATAGGGAATTTACAGATAGGTACTTTTACATCTTCCTTATTTAACCCTTAAAAATAAAAATCCCTGGGACTTCCCTTTGTGGCTCAGTAGAAACAATCCGACTAGTATCCATGAGGATGCAGGTTCAACCCCTGGCCTTGCTCAGTGGGTCAGGGATCCAGCATTGCCACAGGCTGTGTAGATTGCAGGCTCGGCTCGGATCTGGCGTTGCTCTGGCGTTGCTGTGGCTGTGGTGTAGGCCGGCAGCTGCAGCTCCGATTTGACCCCTAGCCTGGGAAGCTCCATATGCGGCGAGTGTGGCTCTAAAAAGAAAAAAAGCAGAAGAATAAGTACATTTCTCCCACTTTATCAGAAACTAGTATGTTATTTTCTGTATAGGTATAAAATATAACTTAAAAAGTTTTCATACCTGTATTCTGCAACTTTTTTGGTGTAATTTGTAATCATAAGCATGCACATATAAGTAATCAGTTCACTGTGTTAAGGCAGACGTGCACCTGTGTAATCACCTAGAACGTTTGTTTGGATGGGTCTGGTCATCCCTACCATTACCATGATCACTTTTAGCACCATACATTAATTTTACCTGTTCTAGAACCAAATATGAAAATGTTATCTATCTTCTTTTGCTTGTCATGACCTTGATTTTAAAAAATGCTCAATTTTTGAATATTAAAAAAATAATGTTCCAAAAAGGATCCTCCCCCCTTTTTTTGGTTCAATCACGTTAGGGGATGAATCTGTGCCATGGCTATAACCATAGCCACAGCAGTGACAATGTTTGATCCTTAACCTGCTGAGCCATAAGGAAACTCTGCCGTGACCTTGATTTATATTTGGATCTTGACTATAAATGTTCGAGTATAAAGTTTTATAAAGAGGTTTCCACTGTGGCTCAGTGGAAGTGAATCTGACTAGTATCCATGAGGACACAGGTTGGATCCCTGGCCTCACTCAGTGGGTTAAGCTGTGGCTGTGGTGTAGACCGGCAGCTACAGCTCCGAAAGAACCCCTACCCTGGGAACCTACATATGCCACGAGTGCGACCCTAAAAAGACACAAACAAAAACTCTTAAAGACTTGGAAGAAGCTTGTCCTTTTGTAACTAGGTAGTGAAGCAGTGAAAGTGCCTCTTGTATTTAAAAAAGGGGTAGCATTTTTCTAAGTCTAGCCTTTTAATATGAAAGGTCAGTATTAGAGGAGCATTTATGTTTTTGTGAATCTGTTCTCAGCTCATGCTATTCCTTTTAGATTGTATTTCTTACTATCATTAAATAAATATCTTTTTAAAGGAAACACTTCAAGTTGAGGAAGACGACAGACCTGAGTTACCGTGGTGGAAATGTAAGAAGTGGGCTCTACATATCTTAGCAAGGCTTTTTGAAAGGTAAACACGTTTCTCAGTATATGATGGTTCAGGTTTATTTTTTTAAGAGTTCTATTTTATAAGCGATGATATAAAGCATTTTAAAAAAATAATGGCATTTTTTTTAAGATATGGAAGCCCTGGCAATGTTTCCAAGGAGTATAATGAATTTGCTGAAGTATTTCTAAAGGCGTTTGCAGTTGGTGTCCAACAAGTAAGTCTAAGATAATTTTTCCAAGCAGAAACATGGTGTTATTTGTTGTGCTTATTTCTAGTTTCTTTGGCATTCACAGATTTTATATAGCACTCTATAATGTATTGAACCATGTAGTGTTTATCAGATATTTTTCGTCTCTGGACCTCCTTATGCTCTTAGGTCACTGAGAACTCTGATAAGCTTCCATTCATGTGGGTTATAGCTAGTAATATTTACCATATTAAAAGCTGAAACAGGAGTTCCCTTGATGGCACAGCAGAAACAAACCCAATTAGGAACCATGAGATTGCGGGTTTGATCCCTGGCCTCACTCAGTGGATTAAGGATCCGGCATTGCTATGAGCTGTGGTGTAGGTCACAGGTGCTGCTTGGATCCCGAGTTGCTGTGACTGTGGCATAGGCCGGCAGCTGTAGCTCTGATTAGACCGCTAGCCTGGGACACCCCATATGCCTCAGGTGTGAACATTAAAAAAAAAGGAAAAAGAAAAATTTAACAGTGTTTAAAAGTAAGAACAAACCTATTACGTGGTAGCAGAATATGTGTTTTTTATTAAAAATAACTGTTTTCCCAAATGAAAAAATTTTAGGAGGAAGTGCCATTATTTTTGTATGTATATATAACCCCCCTTTTTGATTTTTTTTTTTTTAAGGGCTGCACCCACAGCATATAGACGTTCCCAGGCTAGTAGTCAAATCAGAGCTGCAGCTGCGGCCACAGCCACAGCAGTGTGGGATCCAAGCTGCATCTGTGACCTAGACAATAGGTTATGGCAATGCCTGATCCAGAACACGCTGAGTGAGGCCAGGGGTGGATACTAGTCAGGTTTGTTACTGCTGAGCCACAATGGGAACTCCCAAAATTTTAAAAATAATTTTATTTTTAAAAGAAAGTGGTTATTTTATGATGATGATGTGGGTAATAAGTGTCAGATCCTTTTGCTAGCTTGTAAGTTGTTAAATTTCTATTTAAACTTTGATTTTTGATCAAAAATATTTTTTTTCAAAGGTTTTATTGAAGGTGTTATATCAGTACAAGGAGAAGCAATATATGGCTCCTCGAGTTTTACAACAGACATTAAATTATATTAATCAAGGCGTTTCTCATGCACTCACCTGGAAGAATCTGAAGCCTCATATACAAGTAATGATTTTCTATCTGAACTGGTTAGCATTAATCACCAGAAAGGTTGAGAAATGCATTTTTTTGTTGAGTTGTGTTACTTCAGCTATTTCTGTTAATTATTTTGAGAGTGTAGTAGAAAAATAATTAAAACTTGGCAAGCCTTTATTTGCAAATAATCTGAATCTGTTATCTTAAAACTTGCCTTTAAGTTCTTACTATTGGATCATGATTAGTTAACATTTTAGTCATATAATTTGGAATAAGCAAAGGACTATTTCCCCAGATTAGTTTTGAGACTGATTGGCTTAGGTACATGGTAATTTGTTTGCTTTATTTAGAACCACAGGATTTGATGGACTAAAATTTTACGTTGTATTTTCTTAGAATACTTAGGTGCTATGTATGTATAATTGCTTGTTCACAGAACGTTGGGATATTTATGTGCATTGAGAGCTGATCTCAGAATATGCATTAAATGCTTTACCGAAGTTTGATATTAAGGTTTAAAACACATACGGTAGTTTTTTTTGTTTTAGCACTTAACAGAAATTTGAAGGTTTAAATTTGAAGACCAACTTAAGATTACTTTCTTAACTTTTAACTTACAGGGCATTATCCAAGATGTTATTTTTCCATTGATGTGCTATACAGATGCTGATGAGGAACTTTGGCAAGAAGACCCTTATGAATATATACGAATGAAGTTTGGTAAGGAATTTTCACTTTTTTAGAAAGAATGTGGTATTTTATAGTAAACTTGTGTAAACTTTGACTATTAAGGTCTCACCTTTGGTACTTAAAGATCTTGTGTTGTTTTAATGTAATTTATCCATTGTTTAGACTTAAGGGAAGCTATTCATTAGTTTTGGCATTTGGTAATGATAATCGTGATTTTTAGCAGACAGAATTGCAATAGTGTTATTAAGTTAGGGTTTTCGGGGTGTGCCTCTGGCACATGCCAGAATGGAAATTCAAGGTTACACCTTAACACTAAGTGTCTAAATTGCTTTTGAACCCAATGTCATGATGAGAGAAGAAATTGAGAAATCGAGAAGATGCATACTGGGAGCTGGAGTCACATGGAGTCTCTGCTTGGAACTAAAGAATTTTATTTTGACTAATGTTGAGTATTAGTCCTTCCTACCAAAATCTTAGGTACTTTCAGTACTCTTGTGACCCCTGTTGTGAAAATTCTTATAGTAGTGGGGTTTTGAATTAAAGAAAGTAATCTTTGGGAGAAATTGATAGATTAAGATTTAAATTAGGGTTTTGCAAAATTGTAGGGGAACCTGGGTTTGTTTTCAAACTTGTGAAGATTTAGCAAAAATTTGAGGTACTTTTCTGTTGGCTACAGAGCCTCATTTGTAAATTATGTGATAATGTTTGTTGAAAAAATTAAAATTAATTTTCCAGATGTGTTTGAGGATTTCATTTCTCCTACCACTGCTGCCCAGACGCTTTTGTTTACAGCCTGTAGTAAGAGGAAAGAGGTAGGTTTAATATTTAACGCTTGATATTTGACTTATTTAATATTTTAAATTTGTTCAGATATGGAGTTCCCTTCGTGGCTCAGTGGTTAACGAATCCAACTAAGAACCGTGAGGTTGCGGGTTCAATCCCTGGCCTTGCTCAGTGGGTTAAGGATCCGGCGTTGCCGTGAGCTGTGGTGTAGGTTGCAGACACGGCTCGGATCCCGTGTTGCTGTGGCTGTGGTGAAGGCCGGCAGCTACAGCTCCTGTTAGACCCCTAGCCTGGGAACCTCCATATGCTGCAGGTGCGGCTCTAGATAAAAGGCAAAAAGACAAAAAAATAAAATAAATAAATAAATAAATAAATTTGTTCAGATAATACACTTGCTTTTAATGGTAGCCGTGTAGGTTATTTTGTTGTCAATGTTTTTGAGGGATTGTCAGGATACATAATAAAGTTTAGCTTTTTTTTTTTTTTTCCCATTTTTATGACTGCACCCATGGGATATGGAAGTACATGAGCCAAGGATCTAATTAGAGCCACAACAGCACCAGATCCAAGCCGCACCTGTGACTTACACTGCACCTTGCGTGAACGCTGGATCCTTAACCCACTGAGCGAGGCCAGGGATTGGACCTGCATTCTTAGAGAGACTACTTCGGGTCCTTAATCTGCTTGGGTACATCAGGAACTCCTAAAGCATGACTTTTTTCTTTGAATCTAGGTACTGCAAAAGACAATGGGATTTTGCTACCAGATTCTTACAGAGCCAAATGCTGATCCTCGAAAGAAAGATGGAGCTCTGCATATGATTGGCTCTTTAGCTGAAATACTTCTAAAGGTAATTCTTCCTGTGTGTGGGTGTGTGCAATTTATTTGAATAACAGCAGTTGAAATAGGATTCACAAACAATGTGGTCTGCACATTTAAAGGTTACAATTCAGTGCTTTTCCTTATATTTACAGAGGTGTGCAGCCATCACCTTTAATTCCAAAGCATTTTCATCATCTCAAAAAAAACGCTTTAAGCAGTCACTCCCCTTTCTCCCCCGAATCTTCCAGCCCTAGTTCTAACCTACTTTTTGTCTCCTCTATGGATTTACCTCTTCTGAACTTTCGTATAAATGTAATGATATAACACGTGGTCCTTTATGAGTGGTTTTTTTTTCTGTCTTTTTAGGGCTGTACTCGCATATGGAGGTTGCCATCTAGGGGTCCAGTCGGAGCTGTAGCTCCTGGCCTATCCATGCCAAAGCCACAGCAACACAGGATCCAAGCCGCATCTGTGACTACACCACAGCTCACGGTAACTCCAGATCCTTAACCCACTGAGCCAGGCTAGGGATGGAACCTGTGTTCTCATGGACGCTAGTCATATTTGTTTCCCCTGAGCCACGATGGGAATTCCATGAGTGGCTTCTTTGACTTAGCATAATATTTTCAAAGTTCGTCCATGTATGGGATATGTCAGTACTTCATTGTTTTTTAAATATCAAGTAATATTCCCTTGTATTGATATGCCACATTTTATTCATTCATCAGTAAGTAGAGATTTGTTTCTATTGTTTACCTATTATGAACAATGGATCTATGAACATTTGTGTACACATTTTTTGTGTGGACATATGTTTTCTTTTCTCTCAGCTAATAACGTACCTAGAAGTCAGATTGCTACTCACGTTTTATAAACTTCAGGACTCTTTGCAAAATGGCTGTACCATTTTATTTTATCAGCAGGATGTGAGGCTGTGAGGGTTCCAGTATCTGTGTCCTTACCAGCACTTGGTATTTAAAAGCGTAGTCATACCACTTGGGGTCACACGGTTTCTCATTATGGTTTGATTTACCTTTCTCTGATGGCTAATGATATTGAGAATCTTTTTATGTGCTTATTGCCATTGTATATCTCCTCTGAAGAAATGTCTATTCAAATTTTTTTGAGTTATTTGTCTTTTTTTTTTTTTTTTTTTGGTATTTTTAGGGCTACACTGTGGAATATGGAAGTTCCCAAGTTAGGGATCTGATTGGAGCTATAGCTGCTGGCCTGTGCCACAGCCACAGCACCGTGGGATCTGAGTTGCCTCTGTGACCTATACTGTAGGTCATGGCAACGCTGGATCCTTAACCCACTTAGCAAGGCTAGGGATCAAACCCACATCCTCATGGATACTAGTTGGGTTCATTACCGCTGAGCCACAACGGGAACTCCATCGTTTTGTGATTGAATGGTTATTAGAGTTCTTTATATTATTCTAAATGATAGTGGTTCATATACAGCTGACCCTTAAACAACACAGGTTTGGACTATGTCAGTCCACTTACACTTGGATGTGTTTCCATAGTAAATATTATAGAGCTGCGCCATCTGGGCCTGGTTGAATTAGTTATATAAGACACCTTGCTCCTGAGGAACACATCTAAATAGACAATTACAGGAGTTCCCATCATGGCACAGTGCAAATGAATCCCACCAGGAACCATGAGGTTGCAGGTTCAATCCCTGGCCTCGCTCAGTGGGTTAAGGATCCGGCGTTGCCGTGAGCTGTGGTGTAGATTGCAGATGCGGCTCAGATCCTGCGTTGCCATGGCTGGCATAGGCCAGTAGCTTCAGCTCTGATGGACTCCTAGCCTGGGAACCTCCATATGCCACGGTGCGGCCCTAAAAAGACAAAAGACAAAAATAAATTTTATTGGAGTATAGTTGACCTAGAAAGTTGTGTTAGTTTCAGGTATGTAGCAAAGTAAATAAACATATCCATACTATATGCATGTTTTTGACTGCGCAGAGGGTTGATGCCCCCAACCCCTTTGTTGTTCAAAGATCAACTGTATGTAATTTGCAGATATTTTCTACCATTCTGTGGATAATCTCACGTTTTTGATGCTGTATCTTTTGAAGTTCACATTTTAATATGATTGTGAAACAGTGTCCACATTTATCTATATATTTTTTGTTGCTTATGCTGCAGGTAAATCTTTTTGCAAGTTACTTTGTTTTCATGTTGCAAGATATTGTAAAGTAGTGCTTTTTCTTCTCAGAAAATTGATCTTTAAGGAAATTTGTGGACGTGAATATATCCCTTTGCAGCCTAGGAAGATCATGTATTTGTGATACAAATTTTCTGGTAAAGGAGTTCCCGTCGTGGCGCAGTGGTTAACGAATCCGACTAGGAACCATGAGGTTGCGGGTTCGATCCCTGCCCTTGCTCAGTGGGTTAACGATCCGGCGTTGCCGTGAGCTGTGGTGTAGGTTGCAGACGCGGCTCGGATCCTGCGTTGCTGTGGCTGCGGTGCAGGCCAGTGGCCACAGCTCCGATTAGACCCCT
>PVHT020000037.1:11269000-11335006 GCA_004024745.2 Catagonus wagneri | reverse complement strand
AAAAAAAAAAAAAAAAAAAAAAAAAAAAAAAAATTTCTGGTAAAGAATGACTGACTGGATTAGATTTTTTTTTAAATTACTTAATGAATTTTATTACAATTATAGGTATACAAAAATCATTACAACTAAATTTTATAGCATTTCCATCCCAAACCCTCAGTGTATCCCCCCACCCCCCAACTTGTCTCATTTGGAAACCGTAAGTTTTCCAGAGTCTGTGAGTCAGTATCTGTTCTACAAAGAAGTTCGTTTTGTCCTTTTTTCAGATTCTACATGTAAATGGTAGCATTTGATGTTGGTGTCTCATTGTCTGACTGGTTTCACTTTGATAATTTCTAGATCCATCCATGTTGCTATAAATGCTGTTATTTCGTTTCTTTTAATGGCTGAGTAATATTCCATTGTGTGTATGTACCACATCTTCCCTATCCACTCCTCTGTCAGTGGGCGTTTAGGTTGTTTCCATGACTTGGCTGTTGTATAGAGTGCTGCAATGAACATTGGAGTACATGTGTCTTTTTGAGTCATGGTTTTCTCTGAATAGATGCCCAGGAGTGGGATTGCAGAATCAAATGGTAATTCTATTTTTAGTTTTCTAAGGAATCTCCATACTGTTTTCCACGGTGGTTGCACAAATTTGCATTTCCACCAACCTTGTGATAGGGTTCCTTTTTGTCCACACCCTCTTCAGCACTTATTGTTTGTAGACTTTTGATGGTGGCCGTTCTGGCTGGTGTAAGGTGGAAATGATTTGCATTTCTCTAATAATGAGTGATGTTGAACATCTTTTCATGTCTTTTTTTGGCCATCTGTATGTCTTTGGAGAATTGTCTGCCTAGATCCTCCACCCATTTTTTGATGCGGTTGTTTGGTTTTTTTTGGTATTGAGCTATAGGTGTTTATAAACTTTGGAGATTAATCTCTTGTCAGTCGATTCATTTGCAAATATTTTCTCCCATTCTGTGTGTGGTCTTTTCGTTTTGTTTAGGGTTTCCTTTGCTGTGAAGAAACTTTTAAGTTTAATTAAGTCCCATTTGTTTATTTTTCATTTTATTGTCATTACTCTGACATTAATCTTTAAGGAAATTTGTGGATGAGAGTGTATCCCTTTGCAGCCTAGGAAGATCATGTTTTTGTGACACAAATTTTCTGGTAAAGAATGACTGACTGGATTAGATTCATGTTTAGAAACTCACCTTAATTTTACACATTTCATCAGTTATCTGTTCACCTATCCTCTTGGTTTATGAAGAGTAAACTAAAGATAGTGGTTATTTGTTCTATAGAGGACTGAGAGTCTTTTGGCACAATTCAGGTTTTTTTTTTTTTTTTTTTTTTTTGGTCTTTTTGGGACTGCACCTGTGGCATATAAAAGTTCCCAGGCTAGGGGTCAAATCGAAGCTGATGCTGCTGCCAGCCTATGCCACAGCCACAGCCACAGCAGTGCAGGATCCAAGCTCAGATCCACCAAGCGAGGCCATGATCGAACCCACATCCTCATGGATACTAGTTGGATTCATTTCTATGGTGCCACAACAGTAACTCGCAGATTTTTAACTTTATATTTTTTAATTTGTAGAAAATTTACAAAAATATTTCCCATTACTCTTCACTCAGCTTTCGCTAAAGCTAGCATCTTAGCCATACCACAATTCTCAAAACCAGAAAATTATTATTGATATGATACTTTTTGTATGTGTCTTTTTAGGGCCTCACTGTGGCATATGGAGGTTCCCAGGCTACGGGTTGAATCCATCCTGTAGCCACCAGCCTACACCACAGCTACCACAATGCCAGATCTGAACTACGTCTGTGACCTATACCACAGCTCATGGCAAAGCCAGATCCCTGACCCCACTGAGTGAGGCCAGGGGTTGAACCACATCCACATAGATATTAGTCAGATTTGTTTCCGCTGTGCCACAACAGGAACTCCCTGTGAGGGTTTTTTTGTTTTTTGTTCTTTTTTGTTTTTAAGGCCACACACATGGCATACAGAAGTTAACCAGGCTAGGATCTATGAGAACAGCAGCTGCAGGCCTATGCCATAGCCATGGCAACCCTGGTATCTTAACCTGCTGAGCAAGGCCAGGGATGGAACCCTAATCCTCCCAGAGACTGTCGGGTTCTTAACCCACTGAACTACAATGGGAACTCCAGTATTGTCAGTTTTTAGTATTGATTTAATATGCAGTTTAAGGAACTCTTCTTAAAAGCTTGTTAATATTTAGAAAATATCTTACTTTAAGATTCACAAGAGTGTCTTTCTATATCCAGATTATTACCTTGAGAACAAGATACCACTCAGTTTTTGCTGTGTTGTTCATTTAGAGCCTTTTTAGAGAGGCTCCTCCCTCCCTCCCTTCCTTCCTTCCTTCTTTTCGCTTTTTAGTACCTCACTCAAGGCACATGGAGGTTCCCAGGCTAGGGGTCAAATTAGAAATGGAACTGCGGCTGCCAGCCTACGCCACAGCCACAGCAATGCCAGATCCGAGCCGCGTCTGCCACCTACAGCACAGCTCACGGCAACACCAGATCTTTAACCCACTGAGCGAGGCCAGGGATCGAACCTGCAGCCTCATGGTTCCTAGTCAGATTCATTAACCGCTGTGCCACAATGGAAACTCCTTGAACAGTTTTTAATAAAGTTAGAGAATAAGAAAATTTCATACGATCTTGGGGTTCAAAATACCAGAATGAATGTATGTTTTGCGTCTTAAACTTTCGTAAAACTTGTGTATCTGTTTGGCATTTGGGATGATCTATATCTGGAACTTTGTTTTTACAGAAAAAGATCTACAAAGATCAAATGGAATACATGTTGCAGAATCATGTATTCCCTCTCTTCAGCAGTGAACTAGGCTACATGAGAGCGAGGGTATGTTTTAAAATTGTACTGGTTTATACATTTATGTCTTGTAATGAATGACTGCTTATTTGGACTTTCATAAGGAAACTTTTAAATGTTCGCTTTAAAGCCTTATTTCATTCCAGACCTCGTGTAAGTCTTTAAATGGCTGCTCATGATGTGTGCATGGTTTCCATCTGTGTCTGATAGCAGTGTCTGTCTGTGTTTTGCATTCAGATATTGCTATCCACACAAACATCATGCAGCCAAAGAATAAGTTGGGATCATAGTACTGGTCTAGTGTTGTGTCTTTGGACATACCTTCCACTGGCCAGCCTCCAAATTCCCACACACAAAACTTTGACAATAGAGATACTGTTTGTTGCATGGTGGAAACTGATGTAAGATGCCTGTAGTAACTCCCTGCATTTTTTAAAAAAAGGCTTGCTGGGTCCTTCACTATTTTTGTGAAGTGAAGTTCAAAAGTGACCAGAACCTGCAAACAGCCCTAGAGCTGACACGCAGATGTCTGATTGACGACAGGGAAATGCCTGTTAAAGTGGAGGCTGCCATTGCCCTTCAAGTGCTGATCAGCAATCAAGAGAAAGGTAAGGAAATAGTCCAGTGTTCTTACACTAATTGTATGAGGCATAATCCTGGAAACTTGACACGTTGTCTTCCTTGTAATTTGAAACCTATTTCTTGTTTGCTCTTTTTGGTATATGTTGTGTTAGGTTTTAAGGAGTTCTAGCCGTTTGAGCCAAAACATTTTTTTTTTTTTTCTTACAGCTAAAGAATACATCACACCGTTTATCAGACCTGTCATGCAGGCTCTTCTTCACATTATAAGAGAAACAGAAAATGATGATCTTACCAATGTCATTCAGAAAATGATCTGCGAGTATAGTGAGGAAGTTACTCCTATTGCGGTAGAAATGACACAGCATTTGGTATGTTATTTGGATCAGTCATTTATGCATCACTTAGCTTACAGGAAGCTTTTTCACAGAGCTTACAGTATGTCAGGCACTATTCAAAGCTCTTGATGTATATTTTAATTCCTCTCCTGCCCACACAATCCTCTCTGAGGAATATTCCTATACTGAGAGAAAATGAGGCATAAAAAGGTTAAGTAGCCTGCCTGAGTTAGAAGGGATGAGGCTGGGATTCAGCCTTGAGCTGTTTACCTCTCCAGTGCACAGCTGTTAACTTGTCCTCCAGGTGTGTCACGATACTTTGGTGTGTCATTTCCTTGAATGCTTTCAACCAATTTAAAGATTAAAAAGGGGTAATAGTTATAAACAGCTTTTTCTTAAGTGAAATTTGTGTTTCTGTTTTATAGTTGACCTTTGTTTATTGTACATAGCCCTGAAATTCTGAGAATTAGCAATGTAAATTATTTAAAGATAATAGAAAATATGGGCATGTGCCCAACAATTATCCATACATATCCCTATATAATGACTTATTTAATGCAATTTATAGTCTTGGTAAATGTGAGGTTTCAAAATTCTTGATAAAGCTGTGGATATGCTTAACAGCTGATTTGAAATGGATTAGGACGTTTGAATAAATATAGTAGTGTTCGTGGGATTCCTGTGTGGCTCAGCGGGTTAAATGTCCATCATTGTCACTATAGTAGCTTGGGTCACCGCTATGGCTTGGGTTTGATCCCTGGCCCAGGAACTTCTGCATGTCAAGGGTGCGGCCAAAACAGCCACAAATACATGTATATAGTACTTTTCAATTAAACAAGTGTATTACATTTATAATAAGCTGATTATTAGTTAGGACTTTTCATAACTAATAACGGCTCAGAATTTTTCAAAATGGTTCTCTGGCAACAAAAATCTTGATGACTAATGTATCTGTGCATTGTCAAATATAACGAATAATATAAATAAAAACGTTCATAATGTTAAACACTTTCTATGCCTTGCTTCATTTAACCCTCACAGTATCTCAAAGGAGCTATCAGGAAAAGCAGATCAAATGATTTGTTTAAGGTCACCTAGAAAGTGGCACAGCAGTACCATTGATTATAGAGCCCAAACTGTTAAATAATTTGAATTGATCTGGAGATGTTGATTGGTTGTGCTGTGTCAGAACATTTTAAAAATTCATAGTTTTAGGCAAAAGTTTTGTACTGCTTTAATGGAAAACCTTAATTACACTCTCTTGTTACTTTTTCTTTTTGACCACACCCATGGCATATGGAAGTTCCTGGGCTAGAGATCAAACGCATGCCACAGCAGCACCTCACTGCTGCAGTGACAACACCAGATCCTTAACCCGCTGAGCCACCAGGGAACTCACTTAATTATATTCTCTTGATTGCAGGCAATGACATTTAATCAAGTAATCCAGACTGGGCCGGATGAAGAAGGAAGTGATGACAAAGCAGTTACTGCCATGGGAATCCTGAACACCATCGACACTCTTCTTAGTGTAGTTGAAGACCATAAAGAAGTAAGAAAACAATCCAGTGTTGTATAGGTTTTAGGGAATTTCAAGCCATTCTTCATCATCTGTTTCATGCTTTTTGGAGGGAATTGAAATAACTTTTCTGGTCATCTTCTCACATACCTTGATTTTGCCATCTTCTAACTACTATCCTTTTGTGAGGATAAGATTGGTAACTTATAAATATTTCCTTAGAATTCAAAGGAATAGGAAGGGGAGGTATCTCTTTTACTGTATCCTTACTTCAGGGCTCAGGATTTTGATTTCTTCTTAGGGTTACTTTTCTCAGATCCAAAAGTATGGTGATTTCCTAGCAAAACATGTTTTTCCTAGTTTTCCTTTTTTTAAAAAAAATAGCTTCTTTAGTCAGTGTACAATACATATAATATATACCACCTTAACCATTTTTAGGCATATAGTTAGTTCGGTAGTATTAAGTACATTCATGTTGTCCAAACCCTTACTGTCTATCTTCCTAGTTTTTTTTTTTTTTGTACTGTTGTCTTTTAAAAAGGTAAGAAGATTGTAATCATGAAATTTTTTTTTTTTTTTTTTTGTCTTCTGTTGTTTTAGGGCCGCACCTGCGGCATGTGGAGGTTCCCAGGCTGGGGGTCTCATCGGAGCTACTGCTACTGGCCTACTCCACAGCCACAGCAACGCGGGATCCGAGTCGTGTCTACAACCTGTACCATAGCTCACAGCAGTCCCAGAGCATTAACCCACTGAGCAATGCCAGGGATTGAACCCTCAACCTCATGGCTCCTAGTCGGATTCGTTTCCGCTGAGCTCCGACAGGAACTCCAATCATGAATTTTAAGAGCGGAATTTTTGAAAACAGACAGAAAAGAGTAATGAGCGTAGAAAACTATAACCAAATATCGCTTACCCACCACTTGACTTTATTAGATTTTATTAGATTTTAACGTTTTACAGTGTATCCTTAGATTTCCGCTAAGGAAAACCATTTCAGATAGATGAAATTCTCAGGGCAGTGTTTTTGTTTGTTGGTTTTTTTTTTTTAAGGGCACTACTTCTAAATCTCATTTTCCTACTTCCCTCCCTTAGAAGTAATCACTGTCCTAAATTTAGTGTTTATAATTACAGTGCAGATATTTAAATTCATAAATCATGTTTTCAGATAATCTACGAATTGCCTTTTGCAACATGAGGTTCTCAGTAAAACTGTTGTTATTCTGGACTGTGATTGGAGACAACTAGTAGTGATGAAAAATCTGTAGCTATCTTATGGTTAACAAATCTTTGTTTACTGTTTTTGAAGAATCGAAAATGTATTGAGGAAGTTCCCTTCATGGCTCAGTGGTTAATGAACCCGACTAGGATCCATGAGGATGCATGTTTGATCCCTGGCCTCGGTCAGTGGGTTAAGGATTCTGCATTGCTATGGCAGTGGTGTGGGCCAGTGGCTGTAGCTCCATTTCAACCCCTAGCCTGGGAACTTCCATGTGCTGCAGGTGTGACCCCAAAAAGAAAATGTATTGAATATATGTATTTGAAGTAGATGTCGTCCTCCCTTCCATGTCTTACTAGTACATTTTATCTTATTCTCCCTACCCTGTTTTGGGATCCAGTTGAGGATCATACTGACAAAGGGGAATATGTATTTTCTGTCTATCTTGTATGACTTGGGGGCCTGGTTCGCTGTTACATAAATGGAGGTGACTTAAAAATTTGGGGGGGTGGTAGGAATAATGCCTTATTCTAAATAATTTTTCGATAAGCTACTGATTTACATCTTCTTACACTTGATTATATCAGGGCCAGATTATTTGTATACACAGAGTTTAGTCTCTACAGAATGATGTAGCTCATTTATTTACATAATTAATACATCATTATAACATTTTTACAGGAAATTATTTTTTCTTAACTTTTTAAGAAACCATGCATGTTATTTCTTGTGTTTGTCTCATTGTAATGGTATTATTAAATTTAATTTCCAGATTGATTCATAGTTTCGTAATTTGAGCCATCTCAAAACAAAGTCTTGACTTTACATTTAAATGCATTGAATATTCAACATTAAATAATAGTTTATTCAGTGTGCTGCAATTCCATATGTTTTTTTCTCTCTTTTAGATAACCCAGCAGCTAGAGGGAATCTGCTTACAGGTCATTGGAACGGTTTTACAACAGCATGTCTTAGGTATATAACTCTGATTGTGCTAATACTATATTATTATTTCATATCAGCAAGCATGGTCCTAAGGACTCAGTATTCTCTTTTAGAATTCTATGAAGAAATCTTCTCTTTAGCACATAGTTTGACTTGTCAACAAGTGTCTCCACAGATGTGGCAACTACTACCTCTGGTATTTGAAGTTTTTCAGCAAGATGGCTTTGATTACTTTACAGGTAAGTCAGATCATCCTGTGAATACCGAGGACCCCCCCGTTTGTGTTTATTTCTGGTATATTGTTTTGAACACAGATTTTTTTTAATGTGCTAAGTACTTCCTTGTTTGCATTGTTTGGGAAAGTTATCAGTAGTAATTAATGCTCCAAGACTACTCATACATAGCATTTCTTTAATTAACTCTTGAGATTTTTTTTTCTTTAACACACGTTCCACCTTCCTGCCTGTCGGTCGTCTTTGTACAATCTTTGTATTTAACTACTGTATATGAAGAAGTGTGTTTAAATATTAGCCTCATTTTTACATTTAATTATAAATGAATGATTAAAGTGAACATTTGGACAAAACATTCAGACTTGCTTTCTTTTTCGGATATTTTTCAGAAACACAGTATTTATGGTAGTAAAGCTGTTTAACTTTGTTTTATTAATACAGATATGATGCCTCTGCTCCATAATTACGTAACAGTTGATACAGACACACTTCTGTCTGATACCAAGTACCTTGAAATGATATACAGTATGTGCAAAAAGGTAGGTCACTTTTAGTTAAGAACATGTGAGGCAGGCTGGAGATACAAAAAGGTATGAAGTTGAGAAGAGGCATGTTTCCACATTATGGTGAACACATCTTAAGGGTCTGACAGAATAAGGGCTTTAAAAGTTATAAACTAAAAATGGCTGTTTTTTCATGTTTTAAAAATTGAAGTGTAGCAGTTCCTGTCGTGGCACCGAGGAAACAATTCTGACTAGGAATCATGAGGTTGTGGGTTGGATCCCTGGCCTTGCTCAGTGTGTTAATGATCCAGCGTTGCCGTGAGCTGTGCTGTAGGTCGCAGACGCGGCTTGGTTCCCGCATTGCTGTGTCTCCGGTGTAGCCTGGCAACTGTAGCTCCAATGGGACTCCTGGCCTGGGAATCTCCACATGCCGAGGCGCGGCCCTAAAAACAAAACAAAACAAAAAAAATATAGAGTTCCTGGTGGCCTAGTGGGTTAAGGATCCAGCATTGTCACTGTTGTGGTATAGGTCATCCCTGTGCCATGGGTTTGATCCCTGACCTGAGAACTTCCATATCCCTCAGGAGTGGCCTAAAAAAAACCCCGCCAATCCTTGGACTCTTCACACATAAAAACCAAACTTTTGGAAATTCCTGTCGTGGCGCAGCGGTTAACACATCCAACTAGGAACCATGAGGTTGTGGGTTCTATCCCTGGCCTTGCTCAGTGGGTTAACGATCTGCCATTGCTGTGGCTATGGTGTAGGCTGGTGACTATAGCTCCAATTCAACCTCTAGCCTGGGAACCTCCGTATACCGTGGGTGCGGCCCTAGAAAAGGCAAAAAGACAAAAAGAAAAAAAACAACAAGGTCTTATGGTATAGCACAGAGAACTGATAGTATCTTATAATAAACTGTAATGGAAAAGAATATGAAGAAGTTTTAACGCATGTGTATATATAACTGAATCACTTTGCTGTATAGCAGAAACTAACATTACATGTAAATCAGCTACACGTCAGAAAAAGAAAATCCTTGGAGGCAGTGAATTTGTGGCAGTTTATACAGTATTTATTATTTTAGTAAAAAAAAAAAAAAAGATTGTAAAATCCCGGGGTTCCTTTTTTTTTTGCTTTTTAGGGCACACCTGCAGCATGTGGAAGTTCCCAGGCTAGGGATCGAATAGGAGCTGCAGCTGCCAGTCTATGCCACAGCAATGTCAGACCCGAGCCGCGTCTGCAACCTACACCATAGCTCATGGCAACGCCGGATCGTTAACCCACCGAGCGATGTAAGAGATCAAACCCCCAACCTCATGGTTCCTAGTCAGATTTGTTTCTTTTGCGCCACGACGGGAACTCCTGCTTTGTTTTTTTAATGCCTTTTCTTTTCTTTTTTTTTTTTTTGGCTTTTTTCTAGGGCTGCACTCGCAGCATAGGGAGGTTCCCAGGCTAGGGGTCGAATCAGAGCTGTTGCTGCCAGCCTACACCAGAGCCACAGCAATGCCTGATCCAAGCCACGTCTGCAACCTGAACCACAGCTCACGGCAACGCTGGATCATTAACCCACTGAGCTAGGCCAGGGATCGAACTGCAACCTCATGGTTCCTAGTCGGAATCGTTAACTGTTGAGCCAAGACGGGAACTCCTGTTTTTTTATTGCTTTTCTTACACAAGAGATAGGTGGCAAAATAGTTACAATGGGGTTCTTCAATATCGAAGTTAGTATAATTGGTAGCATTTGAATTCCTTACATTTGGAATATTTGTTGAGATATATCAGGCTGTAACACCAGGCATTTAAGAAATGATTTTGCTTCATAAAGTTTTTAGATGTTTTTCCTCAGTGATATTTTCCTTTCTGAAATCTTAGGCACAAAATAATCATCTAGTTATTTTGTTATTTACTACCACTAATACTGTTTACGGTAATATTCTAGAAACAGGTACCCAGACACTTATCCTTAACACCCACATTCCTCTAGTGCTAACGAGCATGTCAAGTGTCTGATTTCTTGTCTGGGGACAACCTTTGATGTCAACAGACAGCCACTTCTTCCTCATCTCATGCTCCGTTGTCAGTATTTTTTAGACATAGTGGTTGTCAATTTGCTGTAGATTGGAGTGGTGCAGTGGGGGAGATGTTTTCATTATGTAGACCACTGCCACAGACTAATATCTCCAAGTCCTTACAGGTGCTTTATTTATTTTGTCTTTTTGCCTTTTCTAAAGCCGCATTCAGGGCGGCTTATGGAGGTTTCCAGGCTAGTGGTCTAATCGGAGCTGTAGCTGCTGGCCTACGCCACAGCCACAGCAACGCAGGATCCGAGCCGCGTCTGCAACCTACACCACAGCTCACGGCAACGCTGGATTCTTAACCCACTGAGCAAGGCCAGGGATCGAACCTGCAACCTCATGGTTCCTAGTTGGATTCGATAACCACTGAGCCACGATGGGAACTCCCAGGTGCTTTAGACTACAGTCTGTAGAATGAATATTGCAATTGTTCGTATTAATTAGAATATCTTAAAAACTTAACTGATGCCTCCTTTCAGTTGACGTTTGTGTTGATCAGGTTCTTACAGGAGTTGCAGGAGAAGATGCAGAGTGTCATGCAGCAAAGTTGTTAGAGGTCATCATTCTGCAGTGCAAAGGGCGTGGCATTGACCAGGTAAGTGAGACTCAGAGTGTTAATAATTTGTGTTTGAGAATTCAGAGGGGGAGTGTTTTCCTCCACTTTTTCTTTTTGGGCATTTGTTATGTATATTTTGTATGTTGTTTATTATGATTCCTAGATAACATGTTAATATTGTTGGTTTAAAATGAAGTCAGTATTTGGAGTTCCCATGTGGATCAGTGGGTTTAGGATCTGGCATTGTCACTGCTGCGGCTTGGGTCACTGCTGTGTTTTGGGTTTGATTCCTGACCTGGGAACTTCCTCATGCCATGGGCATGGCCAAAAAATATTAATAAAATAAAATTTAACCAATATTTAATAATGATCATGGTTTTAATATTGTGGAAATAGGACTGGCAGATTTTACGGCTACTTGTTAGCAAATGCAAGGTAACTTGATTTGACTTAAAGTTTTTTTATAGTATATTGTGAGAGTATCGTTTGCCTCATTATCATTTGCATTAATGGAAGTTTAGTTATTAAATTTCCATGGTCTGTTTCAATGGGAATTTTTTTTTAATGGAAATTTTTTATTTATTTTGCTTTTTAGGCCAGACCCATGGTATATGGAAGTTCCCAGGCTAGGCGCTGATACAGAGCTACAGCTGCCAGCCACAGCCACAGCAATATGGGATCCGAACTGCATCTGTGAGCTACACCACAGCTCATGGCAGTGCCAGCTCCCTGACCACCTGCGTGAGGCTAGGGATTGAACATGCATCCTCACGGATGCTAGTAGGGTTTGGTTCTGCTGCACCATAATGGGAACTCCAATGGGAGTTTTTTTTTGGGGGGGGGTTGTCTTTTTGCCTTTATTAGAACCACACTCGTGGCATATGGAGATTCCCAGATTAGATTAGGCATCTAATAGGAGCTGTAGCTGCCGGCCTACACCGCAGCCACAGCAATGCCAGATTGGAGCCGCGTCTGTGGCCTACACCACAGCTCACGGCAACGCTGGATTGTTAGCCCACTGAGCAAGGTCAAGGATCAAACCCACAACCTCATCGTTCCTCGTCAGATTCGTTAACCACTGGGCCATGACGGGAACTCCTCCAGTGGGAGTTTTTTAATCCAACTTTATTGAGACATAATAAAATATAACCTTATATAAGTTTAGGATACACAATGTGATATGTTGATACATGTTTATGTCACAAAATGATTACCACAGTAAGGTTAGTCAGTAGGTTTGGGGGGGTTTTTTGGCCGTTTTGGCAACCCCATGGCATATAGAGCTCCTGGGCTAGGGATGCGAGCCGCAGTCTTTGACCTAGGCCTCAACCGTGGCGACACTGGGTCCCTGACCCACTGTGTCGGCCTGGGGATAGAACCTGCATCGCAGTGGCTCCCAAGACACTGCTGATCCTGTTCCGCCACAGCAGGAGCTCCCTGAATATTTTGAAGCCACGATTGCTCTTGTGATACGCTGTATATCTCAGTGAAGACCATTTTTTCTCAAAAATTAGATTTTGCACTGAAATCAATGATAAAAATTATCAGATCGTTTAATGGATAGGGGGTCAGTTGAAGGGGGTCAGTTGAGGCAACAAGAAAGTTAATATGGGTAGGATAGTTAGACTGCTATTACTTACAGTTTTGAAATGTGTTGTTTTTTTTCTCTTCAGTGCATTCCCTTATTTGTGGAAGCTGCTTTGGAAAGACTGACAAGAGAGGTGAAGACAAGTGAGCTTCGAACAATGTGCCTGCAGGTTGCCATTGCAGCTTTGTATTATAATCCACACCTGCTTCTCAACACCTTAGAAAATCTTCGCTTCCCTAATAATGTTGAACCAGTTACAAATCATTTTATTACACAGTGGCTTAATGATGTTGATTGTTTCTTGGGGTGAGTGACATATATTAGATCTTTGTTTATTTGTGAGGAACTCTTGCTTTATTTCTTAAAGGAAAGAACATCTTTATTTTCCTTTTTTAGGCTTCACGACAGAAAGATGTGTGTTCTAGGCCTGTGTGCTCTTATTGATATGGAACAAATACCACAAGTTTTAAATCAGGTTTCTGGACAGATTTTGCCAGCTTTTATTCTTTTATTTAATGGATTAAAAAGAGCATATGCCTGTCATGCAGAACATGAGAATGACAGTGAGGACGATGATGAAGCTGAAGATGATGATGAAACAGGTAAGGGATTTGCTTAGCCCCTCCCTTAAAGAAAATCGTATCTCCTAAAGAAATTGTATCATAGCTAAATGCTTTCATGTTCATTCAGTCACAGAAAAACTGTCTTCCCACTAGAGGTAAAGTCCATGAAGGCAGGAAATTTCAGCTGTGTCTGTGCCACGTAGAGCGGTTCTAGGCATTTGTGGGTTTTAGTGTGGGCAGGTGTCTTATCATCTAGTAGTACTAAAATGTAGGTACACCTGCATTATACAGTTAATTAGATGTTGTAGTACGTTTCACCTTTAAGACACTGTAGACTAGACTACGAGAGTATAAATTGATAGAATATTACTTAAGAGAGATTACTGTAGTGGTTCCAAATAAGGTAATTGCCATTTTTGTCTTTTATCGCTTACTTAGCACTTAAAAAAAAACCTCATAAAATGTGTTCTGTGGATATAATATAAACTATTTATTATTGGCATTTGGTTTGGTACATACCATAAGGCTCAGAGCACACCAAGTGCTGGTTCTCATATTATGCAATCCGTTTTCAAATTTTTAGCATTAAGAATTGATTAGTTTTCTAAGATTTCTATAATTTTTTCTATTGCTGAATATGTATTTAAACACCAGTTCCTAGAACTCTTCCTTGAATTGATTTAGTAGTGATTTGTAATTTACCAATAGTGATCACTGTCAATTTGTTGATTAACAGACTGTTTCAGTGTTAACAAGAGCACCTTTTTATGACTTGGCAGAGGAACTAGGGAGTGATGAAGATGATATTGATGAAGATGGACAAGAATATTTGGAGATTCTGGCTAAGCAGGCAGGTGAAGATGGAGATGATGAAGACTGGGAGGAAGACGATGCTGAGGAAACTGCCCTGGAAGGCTACTCCACAATCATTGATGACGAAGATAACCCTGTTGATGAGTATCAGATATTTAAAGCTATATTTCAGAGTGAGTTCACTTGTTACATGTAATGAGATTACATATGATCCACTTAACTGAGCCAATCTGTTGTTATTTACATGTGTCCCTTAAGTAAAGGATTTGGGGCATAACAGACCCAAACTAGAATATGATTTAGGATTGTTAGGCAAAGCCAAAGTTATTTCTACTGCTGCCTTTGATACTCAGAGTATTTTCCTCGTCCTATTTTCCTTTCCTTTCCTTTCCTTTCCTTTCCTTTCCTTTCCTTTCCTTTCCTTTCCTTTCCTTTCCTTTCCTTTCCTTTCCTTCTTTTCTATTTCTTCCTTTTTTGTGTCTTTTTAGGGCCACACCCTCTGCATATGAAGTTCCCAGCCTCTAGGGGTCAAATCAGAACGGTAGCCGCTGACCTACGCCACAGTTCACTGCAACGCTGGATCCTTAGCCCACTGAGCGAGGCCAGGGATCTAACCTGCGTCCTCATGGATGCAAATGGGGTTCGTTAACACCTGAGCCACAAGGGAACTCTGATTATTTTACTTCTATTTAGATTATAACTTTGAAATAGGCATATTGTAGGAAAATTGTGTAGTTCAGAACTTTGATCCAGTGAAATCTTCTCTTCTCTCCTGATTTCTGGCGTCCCCACTTCCCCCAGAACTGTCCGTTCTTACGTCTGTTTCTTGGGTTCTTGTACTTGGGTACCTTCCCCACCCTACCCTTGGCTAAAACCCACACTTACCTATATCTCAGAATTTGTCTGTGTATAACATTAACGGTCTTGGAATCTCTTTTCTTTTTTCCTGTGTCAGTGTGTGCCTACAGAATACTAGGTGCCAGTTTGGGTTTTTGTTTATTTTTTGGCTATACCTATGGCGTGTGGAAGTTCCCAGGCCAGGGCTTAAATCCACACCCACATCACAGCAGTGACCTGAGCTGCTGCATTGGCAGTGCCAGATCCCTAACCCACTGTGCCACTAGGGGATTCCAGTGCGTGTTTTTTTTTTTTTAAAACCATCATTTATTTGTCTTTCAATAAAATGTAACATCTGTGTTATTTCACCCAGCTTAAGAAATTAAAATTGGCACTATATTCGAACATCTTTTCCCTCCAGAGTGAATTACTGTGCTGTTTATCATTCCTGTACATTATGAATTTTGATGTAGAGTAAATTCTCCGATAACCAAAGCATTAATCTTCCAAGCCTGTGACAAAAGCAATTTTCTTCCATTTTTGTAATGATTTTTATTTTTCCATTATAGTGGACTTACAGTGTTCTGTCAGTTTCTCTGGTACAGCAAAGTGACCCAGTCACGTATATATACACACACACATATATATATACATAATACATACTCATACTCCATTATCCTCTGTCATGTTCCATCTCAAGTGACTGAATACAGTTCCCTATGCTATACAGCAGGATCTCATTGCTTACTGACAAAGCAATTTTGATGCAGTTGTAGAAACACGAAGTTTTTTTTCTGAGCTACATGGCAGGCCGTAAGAATTGACTGAAGTGCCAAGAACTGTTGTCTGTCTTTTGTTCATACTTTGTATTTTGTAGACTTAAACACATGTTAATATCATGGCTTGTAATAGAATGCTCATTCACAGTAAATGCAATAAAATAGAAATAGGAAATCAGGATTAAAGCAGTTTCCGTTCTTGGGATCACTCTGTAAAAAGTTTTACTTTGTGAAAAGGCTTTATAGAGAATATTTCCTCTTTCATTTACTGACCCCCCCCCCTTTATATAGCTAATTGAAGTTGAGGAAGTCAGACTTGCTATCGTTACATATACCAACTTATCTAGTGCATGTCGTTATGAAACATTGTGAAATTTAACAAGGGATTTTGGGACATGTTGGGAAATTTTTTTATTCCTTTGTCACAGACTGAGTTTGACTGTTACTTAGACTATAATATAAAAATGTGTGAGCATTTTAGGTACTGCAGACCTACGTTTCTATTGAAAGACAGTACAGAAATTGAGAGAGGTTTTGAGTAGGCAATGAAGAAAAAAATACAGCATTTATTTTGAATTATTCACCCCTTTCTTAATGCTTTTGATTTTTGTTTTTTAATTTAGGGATTTGTTCATTTTCAAATTGATTTACCTCAGAATCTTTTTCTTTTTTCACTGCCCCATGGCATGTGGAGTTCCAGGGCCAGGCATCAAATCTGAGTTGGAGTTATGACCTAGGTCATAACTGCAGCAATGCTGGATCCTGAACTCACTGTGCCAGGCCGAGGAACAAACCTGTGTCCCTGCCACTGTAGAGACACCGTCGATCCCAGTGCATCTCAGTGGGAACTGCATAATTCTAAATCTGTTAAGGGGTGTGGGTTAACTTTATTTCTGATTTAACTAGATTGTTACTTGTAAGAATTGGTTTATGCTCTAAATCCTTATTTAGTGGTGAGAATTATGAGAATGATTAATTTTTGAGGCATAATGCCAAACCAGAATTTCCTCCCTCTGTATCTTTTTTTTTTTGGCTGCACCCGCAGCATGCAGAAGTTGCCAGGGATCGAACCCCCACCGCAGCAGCCACTGAGCCACTGCAGTGACAGCACCCCAAGCCTTATCCTCTGTACCACGAGGGAAGTGCCTGTATCTTTTGTTAGCCAAGTAAAATGCCTTAACCTGTTATTGGGAGAATGTAAACTAGAACAGAATTCCAGTGCTAGGAGTGGAGTAGAGGAAAGAGAATAGAAAGGAACTATCATGTCTCTCTTATTATTGCCTTTTTCCTTTTGTTTTCTTTTTGATAGCTATACAAAATCGTAATCCTGTGTGGTATCAGGCTTTGACTCATGGGCTTAATGAAGAACAAAGAAAACAGTTACAGGATATAGCAACTCTAGCTGATCAAAGAAGAGCAGCCCATGGTATGTTACTTGACCTCAACCTTTCTTTAATGCAATTAATGACTTGATACAGTTTTTAAGTTTTGTTTATGCTTTTCAGGGCCGCACTTTCGACATATGTAAGTTTCCAGGCTAGGGCTTGAATCAGAGCTACAGCTGCCGGCCTACACCACAGCCGCAGCAACTCTGAATCTGAGCTGCATCTGCGACCTACACCGCAGCTCACAACACCACCAGATCCTTAACCCACTGAGAGAAGCCAGGGATCGAACCTACATCCTTACAGATACTAGTTGGGTTCGTTACAGCTGAGCTACAATGGGAACTCCTCAGCTTTAAATTTTAAATTAAATGATCTAAAATTATATAAAAGCTATAGCTGTGGAAGATGAGAGATTCACTGTAATCTTATAGAAATGAAGAACTGAATTTTGGTTTTGGTCACAATTTACTGATTTTAAGTGTAGCTGAAGACTACTTTCAGTGTACATAGCTTTAATAAAGTTGCTAAAGCTTGGGGTGCTGGTTTAATAGAAAATTCTATTAAAACTTACTAAAGTTATGAAAACTGATTTCTTAAAAGTATATTGAAGACACACATCATTTCTTTAAAGTACTTATATTTTAACTTCTGCATTAGATTCAATAGCTGTTACTACCTTTGGAGACTGGATCCTACTGATTCAGTATTTGACCTAAAATAGGGTATTTAAAGTTTTTGTAAACAGTGGGAAGTGAAAGTTGGTTTAGAAGTCTCCAGCATACAACAAGAGTTTATCTTCTCTACTTCATTTACTCCTCTCCTCTGTACCTTTTTTTTTTTTTTTTTTTTTTTGTCTTTTTAGGACAGTACCCACAGCATATGGAAGTTCCCAAGCTAGGGGTGTCAAATCAGAGCTGTAGCCACCGGCCTATGCCACAGGTGCAGCACGGCCAGTTCTGCCTCTGCAATCTACACCACAGCTCATAGAAACACCGGATCCTTAATCCACTGAGTTAGGCTGGGGATCGAACCTGAGTCCTCATGGGTCCCAGTCAGCTTCATTTTCGCTGAGCCACAATGGGAACTCCCTCCTCTGTACATTTTGTTGGAGAACAGAGGACAAAGATCAAAACTTCCTAGCTGATACTGGTGGCTACGCTATTGTTAATCATTAATCTTTCTGTTCTTCAAAGTAGTAAGATAATCAAATACTGTATTAAACTTTCACTTAACTTCTTTTCTAGAATCCAAAATGATTGAGAAGCACGGAGGATACAAATTCAGTGCTCCAGTTGTGCCAAGTTCTTTCAATTTCGGAGGCCCGGCACCAGGCATGAATTGAGTTTCTGCTTTCTTTCCTGCAGTGTGATTGTAGTGAACAGCTTGTGTTCCTCCTAGTAGCTGTTCTAGGACTGGTTCATTTTATCTACTCTAAACTAATTGATCATTAGACGGACAAAAAACCCCAGGAGGTGGTACCTGATCATGCAACCTGGCACTGAAAATGAAACCAGAGGGATTTTGGTGGGAGAGGGAGGTAACTTGGTGGGGGTGGGTGGGTATTTTCTTTATTTTTTGAAGAAAGTAAGATTCTGACTGAAAGTTCAAGTGACACTGTGGAAATCTGCAACAAGAGGGGATGTCATGAAGGCAGCTTTTCTTTTTCTGAGGAAAAAATAGGCATGGGCTACAGGACTATTTAAAATGTCTCATTTACAGTATAAGCTCAAAGGTAGATGTAATTTTTACACCTATGAGTATTTGTCCAATTTCTGTCTGTTCCTCACCATTGGATATCTGTTCTTTATATGTAAATAAGATAAGGTAATCGATAGCCTTATTCAATCTTCATCAGTTTCATTCATCAAAGATTGTTCCTGTGTAGATTATTGGACGTTTATTGTAGCACTACACGACTGATTTAAGAAAAAAATCTGTAAATGAATTAGCACTTTCATATTGAAACAAGCCTGCTAGCCTATGTATAAAATAGCAAAATGTTTGCTCTTTATAAAAAGATGGGGTGTAATGGGGGGAGGGCAGGGGTAATTTCAAGTTATTAATTTAAAAAATGAACTAGCAGTTTTGTACCTGGTGACTTTGTGGTGCACTCACCTCTGATAGTGACTTGAATTCGGTATGTTAAAAGGGGTTAGTGAGAATTCATTGCTGCTAAACAATGGCAACTCCCTCCGTGTCCTTTCTTCTTAAAGCTCAGTGTACAAGTGAGTGTTTGGATACAAGACCTTGCTGTAACAGATAGGAAAGGTGATATCTGAAGCATGTAAATTGGATATAAAGTTCTGCTCTTAAAGAGTTGATCAAAGAGTATGGCTAAACATCTATATATGCAATCTATTAAAAGAACTTAATTCGGCTATTATGTCTTGATTTGATTGCAGTTTTTTCCTAATTAAATATTTTTTCCTCATGGATCTGTTATCCTGTACCTAGAAAGTGCAAAATGGACACTTAAAAACTGACATTAACACCTGCCTACCTCCCTTCCCCCATCTCTTCCCCTCTTGATTGTGGTATTACCTGGTCCTAAATGGATAGGCTGAAGGCACACGGTTCTCTCCCAAACCACTGTTGATACCACTGCAAAAACAAGCCAGAAACCAAATGTCGAGAGCTTGGCTTGCTCCCCTCCCTCCCAACTGCATGTTCAAAAATAAGCCTTTATTAATCTTAAACATCTATCAGACGAGTCTTACATTGGGCTATTTTTTTATATACATGTACACAATATTCCAAATTGAACATCCCAATGGATTCAAAACTATTAAGTGCTGTTGTCTATAATGGACTAGAAAATTTATAACTGTAAAAATGAAGCAAATGCACATATTTAAAATTTGCATAATGAAAACCCATTGGTATTGTGTTTTCTTGTATGCCAATAATTAAGCCACTGCTCTTGGCTCTGTTTGGTTTCTATTTTAACACTGAAGGAGTGAAAGTATTTCCTATATTTATGAATTTACTATGAAAATCTTGGCAAAAAAAAGAAAAAAAGTGTCTAAAATGTGTGGGTGAAACTTAATCAAGTGTGTTTCTACTTTCTTCCCCCCAAGTTGGACCTCATCTGTGTACCCTAGGTTGCTTTAGGGGATTTCATTATTATATAAAATCAATACAGTTAAAATGGAGTAGTTGTATATATGCAACACTGTACAGAGGGGAAATTGAATAGTATTACACATTTTCCTCTTCCTTTACCTTTTTTCCCCTTAATATCTAGTCTACTTTTTAAATTTCAGACTTCACTGCTCTTTGAATTGATAATTCCAGTTTTCACATTGTTATTGGAAAACCGTATCTAATAAAGGTTTTAGTTATTCCCACGCACAGTATGAAAATTCTCGTTTGCTGAGGTTTTGTTACAAGAGAATGTATTGGCATGTCTTTGAGAGAAGTTTTATTGTCTCCTCTGTCATATAACTCAAACTAATTTCCATTTATGGATTTTGACTGAAATTAAAGACCTTAAAATTAAATTATATTTAATATTAAATATTGTTCAAATGGTAGTTTCTAATGTATTGAATATATACCTCGATTATTTTGAGTATTTCCTTAAGTATTACATCAAATTAGAGTTTCTTATAGATATGGATCTTGATATGTGTCAATGTTTCTAAGTAAGGTTATAGGATTTTGGGGTAACTTTTCAAGAGTAGTATTTATAAACTTGTAATTAGTTGCATGTAGATTTTATTTATTTAACATACAACCTTTCCCACAGTTTCACTAACCTATAACTTATTTAAAATTCTGATTTTGTTTGGGTTTCAGTATTTGTCTTTTTTAATGGCTTACATTAACATAAAATCTTTACTTTTTGTAAACTTAAGCCATCCGTTTTTATAAAATGTCAGTATTAAATAAAGGAAGTTAATCTGTTTCTCTGCAGGTAACAGAATGATTACTAATCTACACACCTTATCAAGAGAGTGACTGTTGTGTTTACGTATGGACCCGACCAGGGTGTAGAGAGCAGGGTGGCCAGACCACAGCCTCTCTTAGGTTCCAGATGTAGTCACTGAAGCAAGCGTGAAGAAAAAGGGGAGACCTGGCATGATGACTTGAACATAGTAGGCATTCCCTAAGTGTTGTAAAATGAATTACCTAAAATTTTATTAAAAGTAAATTACAATTTACTTTAAACATACTGGTTAGAAAATATCAGTTCTGTTCTATATAATTTTAAATTTTGTTGAAGATTATATGTGGCTCTCAGAATCCTTCCTGAATTCTGGGTTTTACCCTTGATGAGGTTGGCCACCCTTGTGGTAGTACACACTTTGGTGTGTGTGGGTCTTACAAAGGGAAATTGGGTATCCAGCTAGAGATCCAAAATTTTATTGCTCTGGGTGGAATAAGTATCTATTAAGTAGCTTTTTTTGAAAGGCAATTCCCTCTCTAGGTTTTTTTTTTTGTCTTTTTGCCTTTATGTAGAGCCGCACCCGCGGCATATGGAGGTTCCCAGGCTAGGGGTCTAACAGGAGCTGTAGCTGCCGGCCTTCGCCACAGCCACAGCAACGCGGGATCCGGGCCGCGTCTGCAACCTACACCACAGCTCACGACAATGCCGAATCCTTAACCCACTGAGCAAGGCCAGGGATCGAACCTGCAACCTCATGGTTCTTAGATTCGTTAACCACTGAGCCACGAAGGGAACTCCCCCCCTCTAGGTTTTTTAAAGTACAAGTGATAATTCCTTCATATATTTATAGAATCTGGTTTCATTTATAGATTGAAATGTGTCCATTCGCTTGGTATTTGGATCCTGTATTTAAGTGCTTCCTATCAGAGGCTTTTCAAGTTTAACATCCTTTTAATAAAGTGAGACTAGAAATACAAAGAAATTCACTCATCCTGTGAAAAGGCATCTACCAAAACCCTGAAGCTAATGGACTTAATGAAGAAAGACAAAAAAATCTGTCTAAAAGCTATTGACTTTGAGGTTGCAAGACACAATAAGATCAATATACAAAATCGGTGGTGGTGGTGTTTTCTGTTTGCTTTTTATGGCTGCACCCGTAGCGATGGAAGTTCCCGGAGCAGGGATGAATCCGAGCCATGCCGGATCTTTTAACCTGTGCTGGCCAGGTATCAAAACCTTGCCTCCAAAGCAACTTGAGCTGCTGCAGTCAGATTCTTAACCCACTGTGCCACAGTGGTAACTCTACAAAAATCAGTTGTATTTCTAGACAGCAGCAGTGAGATTATGAAAATTACACTTAAAATCCAAAATATCTTTTGGAATAAACATAATAGATGTGGAAAACTTAACCATGAAAACAAAAAAATACCTAGAGACATCCCATCCTGATGAGGTGGGAGACATACTGTTGTGGAGATGGCAGTGCTCCTCGAGTTGATCTGCAGATCAGCATAATGCCTGTGAATCTTTTCGCAAGAATTCACAAAGTGATCCTAAAATTTGTATGGAAATACAAGGGACCCTGTCAAAACAATCTTGAAAGCAAACATGATATAATTATGACAATAGTAGTGATAAGGATAGAGGCCTTATACTAACCAATGGAATAAAATTGAAGAGTCTGGAAATAAACCCTTAAATTTATGGTCAATTAACTTCCAACAAGGGTGCCAAGAAAAATCTCAACAAACCTGATACAGCTGGGTATCTACAAAATATGAAGTTGGACCCTTAATACGAAAAGTAATTCAAAGTGGTTTAAAGATTGAAATGTAAGCTCTCAAACTCTTAGGAAAACTATGTAAGTCACTGTGACCGAATTAGGCAAATTTCTTGAATGTGACACCAAAGGACAGGCAACAAAAATAGATGGCTTGGGCCTCATTAAAACTTCAAAGTACACTTTCCAGAAAGTAGAAAGACAACCCAGAGAATGGGAGAAAACTAATCTTGAGTATATGGGACTCTTAGAACACAACAAAAACGCCAATTTAAAAATGGGAAAGGGTGGAGTTGCTGTGGTTTGTCAGTGGTTAATGAACTCGTATCCATTAGGACACGGGTTTGATCCCTGGCCCCGCTCTGGTTTGTCAGTGGGTAATGAACTCGTATCCATTAGGACACGGGTTTGATCCCTGGCCCCGCTCAGTGGGTTAAGGATCAGCGGGTTAAGAATCTGACTCGTAAGGATGTAGGTTGGATCCCCGGTGGTTAAGGATTGGGCACTGCTGCAAGCGGCAGCATAGGTCAAAGATGAGGCTTGGATCCTGCACGGCTATGGCTGTGGCCAGCAAATGCAAGCTCTGATAAAACCCCTAGACCAGGTACTTAGTTATTCCATGGGTGTGGCCCTAAAAAGAAAAAGAAAATGGGAAAATTCAAGTAGACGTTTCTCCAAACAAATGCCCGTTATCAAAGGAAAAAATGCTCAACACTAGTCTTTAGGGGAATGCAAATCAGAACTCATGACATCATTTCCTACCTATTAGGCATGTGCAGAATCAATAAAGTACACAATTACTACCTGTGAGGAAACAGAAGTTGAAGCCTTCATATATTGTAAAACATTTGTCTGTTATGTAAACGTTTGGCAGTTCCTTAAAAGGTTGAAAATAGTGTCACTTAGCAAGTCCACTCCCAAGGTCCAAGAGACGTGAAACATGTCCATGCAAAAACTGGCACAGTTGTTCACACAAGCATTGCTGTAGCCCCAGAGAAGAAATGACCCGAGTAGCCATCGATTGGTGAAAGGATCAACAAAATGTGGTGTATCCTTTCAATCAGGTATTTGGCAGTCAAAAGGAATGAAGTGCAGTTATGTGCTATAATGTGGATGAACCTTGAAAACAAAGTGAAAGAAGTCAGACACAGGATTCCATTTGTAAGTGACAGAATTAGTAAACTGACTGGTGGTAGCTAGGACGGGGAGGGGGAAGATGGAACGGGCAGTGCTAAAGGGTTTCTGCTGGGGATGATGGAAGTGTTTTCAATTAGGCAGTGGTGACGGTTGAACGGCCTGTGAATACTAAAAACTACTGAAATATATGTATACTTTAAAATGCTGAACTTTATGGTATTTGACTACTAATATTCACTTAAAGGTCTCAAATTTGTTCAAAATTCTCAAAAGCCTAATATGACATGTTTACTCACTTAATATAAATTAAAATCAGTTTTAATCATCTTTATGCAATAGTCCCCATTTTAAGGGGAAAACAGTCTTAGAGATAGTATTCCCCCAATTATTTTGTTTTGCTGCTGGCTCATTTGTCTTTTACATCCCATCACTCTATGAAACAGCTCTAGCTGGTGCCAAAGTTTGATGGAGTGGGTAGCAGGAGGAAGAATTCTTAAAATTTTTTTTTCTCTGTAAATGCTGCATCTCTGTTAACATATTTCAGCATTAAGATCAAGCCATCTCCCTATCCCTCCCCCCCCCAAATTATAACCTTTAGGTGTTTTTCCGTAAAATTGTATCAATTACATTGCTTTTCGGAGACATGAGCTTTGTCTTACAAATGTTTTCACCGTGACTCAAGAATACGTTTTCCCAGAAAAAAAAATCATTTTAAACATAATGGTTTGGAGTTCCTGTCATGGCTAGGCAGAAACGAATCTGACTAGTATCCATGAGGATGCAGGCCTGATCCCTGGCCTCACTCTGCGGGTTAAGGATCCTTCCAGTGTTGCTGTATGTAAGCTGTGGTGTCGGTTGCAGATGTGGCTCGGATCCAGCCATGTGATGGCCGTGGTGTAGGCTGGTGACTGCAGCTCTGATTCAATGCCAAGCCTAGCCTGGGAACTGCCATATGCTGCCGGTGCCCCCCTGCCCCCTGCAAAGACAGATAAACAAATGAATGGTTTCATTCCTGGACTTCTTTACTGCTGAAACACTGCCGACTTGCTATGTATATTAATGAACTTTAGTTATCCTTTTGTTTGGAATGCTGTACTTCCGATTTAAGCAAATGTAATTAGAAGTGGAGATGGACAGTTTCAAAGGGCCACCTGGAGTCTTCAGAGGCTTTGTAACATTTTGTAAACCGAGTTTGCTTCTAAAATAAACCTAACACATTAAGGGCAAGTGGTAGTCTTAGAGCTTAGGTATACAATGAATGAATGAATGGGGTTAACAAGTGGCTCAGGGGTAGAGTTGGTAAAATGGAAAAATAGCATGTACTGAAGCTACTATAGATAGCTTGAAATGGGGGGAATCATGCAATTTAGCCCCTAACAGCCAAACATTACCAGCTGTATTATACCTGTGCTTATGTCCACATATTGACTGAGAACTATTTATTTGAGATTGGAAAGGAACATTTTAAGAAACCTCATCATACAACACTTCCAAAGGTATGTTCTAATTAAGCTCTGATTAATACTTTCAGTGTAGAAGCAAAATATGATTAACTCAATGAGTTTATTCTATAGACCAAGGACTCTTAATTCTGGGTCCATGAGCCCTATGAAACTACAAAGTCTAGTATTTTTACATAGCTTTCTTAGAAATCTCAAAGGAGTTGTCAAAGTCCTTAAAAAACTGCTGGTGACCGTCAGAGTGAGGACTGGCGCAATGGGCTCATTTACTAAGCGCTTGAAAAACACTGATAAGCGCTGTGCTACATTTATCTACATTCTCATGGATCTGCCCAATCACACTGTGAAGTGTTTTTACTTTACAAATGAGGCAACAGTATCTGAGACAAGTGACACATCTATCTGCCACAACTTCCAATAGAGAGTAAACCACCGGTTTGATTTCAGGTTTTCAGTGTTTTGAGAAAAGAAAAAAAAGGTAAAAACAAAAAAAATAATTTTTAAACAAAAAAATTTGTTTAAAAATCTATAAATTCATAAATTGATTATAAATTTATCACAGAATAAATTTGATAAATCAAAACCACCCTGTCCTAGATGTGATTACTTTTTAAACTTGACTGTATCATTTCTTTGTATCTTTTTTCTATACATATAATAATGGTTGTCATTATACAAATAAGCCAAAATCAACCAACTCTTCAGAAGTTTTGAGTTAATGAAAGAAATGTTTTTTAAAAACATGATGGTGGAGTTCCTGTCGTGGCACAATAGTTATTGAATCTGAACAGGAACCATGAGGTTGCGGGTTCGATCCCTGGCCTCACTCAGTGGGTTAAGGATCCGGCGTTGCCGTGAGCTGTGGTGTAAGCCGCAGATGTGGCTCGAATCTGGCCTTGCTGTGGTTGTGGCGTAGACCGGCAGCTGTAGCTCCAATTCGACCCCTAGCCTGGGAACCTCCATATACCGCGGGTGTGGCCCCAAAAAGCAAAAAAAAAAAAAAAAAGATGGTAACGTTTTTTGAAAGGGGCTAGAAGTAAGTTAGCCTATTAGAAATTTTGGGGAAAAGGTCCAGCATTGTATAAGAGCCTGGGCTACCACTGATTGGTAGTGAAATGTTTTCAAGTCACTAATTTGGTAAGATGTAATAAGATATAAGGGACAGGAGGTGATTTAGGGAAAGTCTGAAGATTATGAATGACCCTGAATACTATGTATATTTGAACCCTGGTCTACAGTCAAGAGTAAAAACTACAGGTCTGCTACTGTTGACAAAATCATTATTAAGGTTTCTCCCTGAATCAGATTAGAACTATAGCATCCCGTCTACCACCACCAATGTTTCCAACTACTCATTAGGTGCTGGGGATACAAAGGTGTCCTGTAACTGCAATCTACAATTACAGGGTGGTTTTTTAACCTCCTTTTGAGATTCTGTATTACAGTGTTTTAACAAATGACTAAAGATATGGTACTTAGTAGTACATGATTAAAAGGCATAAAGTATTCTGATTCTCTCATTATAAAATACAGACACAGCATTCTGGAAGGTACAGAAAGTATAAATTAAAACATACTGTCATCTGAATCTATCCTTTGAGTACAAGACTGCTGAGTGAGCCAGTTCCTCCAGTTTCAAGTTACCTAATCCAATTTTATGTGTCACATTTTTCATTCTTACAAGGGCATAAAATTTATAACTATCTTAATGTAGTCAAACAAAACTATAAGTCCTGTTTTCCTTAGAATGGCATTTGGGTATCAATTATGAGCTATACCTTGGTTAGGGTCAGCCTGCCCCTCCCCACCAAAAAGGTACCGGTAAAATCTCAAACTAGATTCAAGTGCAGATCAAAACACTAATAATCCTCACTTAGAAAGCCAATCCATAATTACCTGAAATGCAAAGATACTAAATCAATCACCATGCAGCTCTCTCCCGTTTTTATAAGCAGGACACAAATCCCAGTTACGGCGGGGCCAGCACCTCATTCTCTTAGCAACTCAAATCTACACCTGGGATGCCCAATTTAGCAAATCTTAAGTCTACACACTTTATCTCACCTCTATGCAGCCTCGCTGCCAAAGCACACGAATACTTACTGAATACTTGCAAAAGACTAGTATTTCCAAGTTTAGAGAAAGTTTGGGTTGAGAGCTGCAAGAAATATTACCTAAACTTCATAACTACTTTGTATCCATTGGTTTGAGGAGGCCAAGTCAGTGGTTTCCTCACCCTTTAATTCGTAACATACACTAAAGGGAAAGAAAAGAAATTAGCGACACCGTTACAGACGACTTCGAAATCTGAACCTAAGCGACATGAAAACGCAAAAGCACCCGCAGCGTCTCCCGGCACCGTCCGAGACCACCGCCCGCAGTCGAGCTCGGCCGGGGTTCCGGCTAAGGCAGGAGGCTCCCCCTCCTGCCCGCGGTGACGCCTCGGCGACGCGGCAGCAAAGGCAGACTCGGCAACCAGTGACCGGCAAACAACCGCTCTCGAAAAAGCAGAGCCCCCGCCCGAGACCAAAGGCCTCAGCTGGCACCGAGAGCCCCCAAGGAGCGGCCAGGCGTCCCACCCTGTCCTAGCCCAGCCTACTACTTCCCTCCCAACGGGACGACACTCGGCAGTCGCTAGGCAAAGCCCGATCGGTCGCCAGAACGCGCTCTAGTTAGCCCGCGGGGAGAGCCGAAGCCGTCTCCTAGCCCCTGTGGGGAAAATGGCGCCTGTCACCTCTTCTCCCTCCCCACTAGTCACAAGGACCAGCCTCCGTCCCTCGCCACAAAATGGCGCCTCCCGCTGGGGCCCTAGAATCGGCATAATTCACTTGTCAGTGAGGAGGTGTCTAACCGGGATGGGCGCTTCTGCCAACCAGTCAGACTCAGGAACTTTGGTTCTGCACTTTGCTCAAGCCACTTAGGCGCTAGCTGTAAGACCTGCCGATGCTGACGTCAGGAAAGGGGGCGTGGACAAGGCGGTCTCCTTTGGCGTCGCCTAAATTTGAGCCAATGGCAAGCAGGAAGTGTCCAATGACTGACGTAATGACAGCCCAATGGAGGCCGGGGGCGGGCCTCAGGCCCACTATGCGGGTTGCGGGGCCTGGGGGCCGGGCGGCTGTTTCCTGTCCTGGTGCATGGTGGTCGGACGAAGGAATTGTTGGAAAATTTTCTCGGAGGTTCGTATATAAATGTGTTTTTACCCAGTGTGCATTATTCTCCGCCCGGCCGCCGCCCTCAGCGCGGCGGCGCGGGCCCACTCGGGCCCGGGCTCTGGCTCCGGCTGCTCAGCCTCCACCGCAGGCCCAGCCGATCCTACGGTCGGCCGCGGTAGCGGCGCCTGGGCAGAAGCGGAGTTTATTAATAACCCGCGGCCGCCACTCTGGGGCGGCTGAGCTTTTCTCACTGAGGACGCCCCCCCCCCCCACCTCGTCTGCGCACTGTGCCCCGCCTGCTTCCCTCAGGGGACAGCCGGAGGGAGGGAGGGAGGAGCCCTCGGGAGCCTGGCGGCGCTTCTCGGCTTGACCTACGCGCGGAGCGGGTCCCCAGGCGCCGCCGAGGCGGAGCTCCTCCGGTCGGGACGCCGGGCTCGGTCCTCACGGGGCCGCCGCTGGGGCGCCGGGCGGCACAACTGGCCGGGGGCCGGGGCGGGATTCCGCCTGCAGATCGCACCCAGAATTTCCTTCTACTCAGATCGAGCCCAGATTTCTTGTTTTCCTCAGTTAAAAAAAAAATAATAATTTTTAGGTCTTTGAAGCTTAACATCGAATGTTAGAAATAGTCCATTTTATCGTTCCCCTGTTTTCTCGGTTTTGGCTAAAGAGTGACTGAATCCTTTGGTTGCTTTGTAACATTTTCTTGTGGGACGTACATCAATTTTTATTCTTTTCCCTTTTGCTTGTTTTAACATTAAGTTTACACATTAACAAAGTTAAGTAAAAAGTAGATAAGAATACAATCGCTAAACCAATTATTTGTTTAAAATCAACTTCAGCCTTGGCTTTGGAAATGTCCAGTCAACTAATATACTTTGGTGGGGATGTGGTGAAAAACTGTAGGTTTGACGTTGTGTTTGAAATTGTGCTAAGGCTTACTAGAAGATACTTGTGTTGTAATTGACAAAAATCTGTCCAATACTTAATATTTTTCTTGCTGAGTACTTAGTTTCAGTTCGTTAAGTGTTTAGTAAGGGAATAGGTAATGAGACCATCCAAAAGCTCTGGTAAGTTAGGTATGTAATTGATATTATCCAGGTGTATTTTGATTACTTTGGAAAGTTTTAGCAGTGTGCTAATACTTTAGGGCCTATTTTTTCCGTTGCCCCCATTTATTTTTTAAAAATAATAGCTTTATTGATAGAATTTATATACCTTTACAGTTCACTCCTTTAAAGTATATATTAGGTAGGTTTAATGTATTCATAGTTGTGCAGCCATCACCAACAATTTTAAAGCATGTTCGTCATCCCTCTGCCAAAAACTCTACCCACTAAATTACTCCCCATTTCACCTTAAAACTTCCCCTTCCCCGACCACTAATCTGTAGATTTGTAGATTATGAACATGTCATGTAAATGGAATCACACAGTAGGTGGGCTTCTGTGACTTGTTTCTTTCACTTAACATATTTGCAAGGTTCATTCATGTTATAGCATGTATCAGTACCTAATTTCATTGCCAAATATTTTGTTATGTGGACGTAGCACCTTTTATTTACCCATTAATCTGTTGATGGACATTTAGGTTGCTTCCACCTTTTGTCTGTTATGCATGATGCTACCACGAAGTTTCTATGTAGAAATTTGTTTTCATTCTGTGTGTGTGTGTGTGTGTGTGTATACACACACCTAGGAATAGGATTTGTTGGTCATTTGGTCATATGGTAACTGTATTCGCCCTTTTGAGGAGCTGTGACACTGTTTTCCAAAGTGCTTGCACCATTTTACGTTGCTGCCAGCAGCGTATGAGAGCTCCCGTTTCTCCATATCTTGCCAGCACTTGTTATTCTTTTTGGTGGTAGTCATCCTGGAGTATGAAGTGATATCTCTTGTGATTTTCATTTACATTTCCCAGGTGCTAATGGTGTTGAGCACTTTTTCATGTGCTTCTTGGACATTTGTATATTTTCTTTGGAGAAATGTCTGTTTGGGTCTTTTCCCTATTTTTAAATTGGATTGTTTATTTATTATTGAGTTGTAAGGGTTTCTTACATAAAGGTCCCTTGTCAGCTATATGATTTGCAAAATGCTCGTTGCCCTTTGCTGGAAGTTGGGATATTGCTGTGAAGTAAGTATTTATCATATTCTTCATGGAAAGATGACCTAGCTGGATTGGTGAATTGTGCCTCTACTATTACTTTAGCTGTTATTAAATATTTATAATGTATGTACAGTTTATGATCATGTGAAGAGAACTTTCTGAATCTGATGTTCTTATCATTATTTTGAAGTTTTTATCTAGGTTGGTTTGTACATAATATGGCAGGCCTTGGATGTTGTCCTGCTGTTTATGTGCATAAGTTAAATAATGATGGATGCATTTGGCCTTGTTTTGGAAATACAGAGACTTAGAGTATGGATGTAATAGTCACAAGAAGTTGGAGTCATTTAAATTAAAGGCAGTTTATTAGACTTACAGACATAGGGAACAGACCTGGGGTTGCAGTGAGATGGACTGGGAGTTTGGGGTTAGTGGATGAAAACTATTATGTTTAGAATGGATGAACAAGATTCCCGTCGTGGCTCAGCGGAAATGAATCTGACTAGGAACCATGAGGTTGCAGGTTCCATCCCTGGCCTCGCTCACCGGGTTAAAGATCTGGCGTTGCCATGAGCCGTGGTGTAGGTTGCAGACACGGCTAGGATCTGGTGTTGCTGTGGCTGTGGAGTAGGCTGGCAGCTGTAGCTCCAATTCAACCCCTAGCCTGGGAACCTCCACATGCTGCGGATGCGGCCCTAAAAACAGCAAAAGACAAAAAGAGTGGACGGACAGTGAGATCCTACTGTATAGCACAGGGACTATATCCAGTCCCTTGGGATGGACCATGATGAAAGATAATTTAAGAAAAGGGATGTATATATGTATGACTGGGTCACTTTGCTATACAGCAGAAATTGGTGCAACATTGTAAATCAACTATACATTAATTAAAAAACATGATGAGGGAGTTCCCATTGTGGCACAGTGGAAATGAATCCAACTAGGGCCCATGAGGTTTCAGGTTCAATCCCTGGCCTCTCTCAGTGGGTTAAGGATCTGGCGTTGCCGTGATCTGTGGTGTAGGTTGCAGATGTGGCTCGGATCTGGCATTGCTGTGACTGTGGCGTAGGCCAGCGGCTACATCTCCGATTAGACCCATGGCTGGGAACCTCCATATGCCATGGGTGTGGCTCTAAAAAGAGAGAGAAAAAAAATTATGATCAAAAGAAAAGGAATGTGTATATGTATGACTGGGTCACTTTCCTGCAATTGGCACAACATTGTAAATCAACTATAAAATAATAAAACAATAATAATAAATAGTAAAGAAAAAGAAGCTCTGGGCACAAAGTTCAGAAATTTGTCACTCTGCGAAAGACTGATGGCAGTTTATAATGCTATATGCATAAAATACAGTGACATAAGAAGTGAGGCACAATGAAAAGAGCGTTGTTGTAAAGAAGACCAAAGAAGACCTAATCTTTAATCTGTTTTAGGCAATTAGCTAGCCATGACCTCATACAGATTGTATTCATTTGTTCAACAAATATTTAGTAGTCATGTACCGTGTGCCAGGCATTCTTTTAGGCACTGGAAATTCAAGAGTGAACAGGACCGATAGGGGCCCTGCTCTCATGGAACTTAGAGTTCACTTAGAAATTCTGACAAGTGCTACGAAGAAGGTGGAGTTCTGTGTTAGAGAATAACAGGATGGTGATAGAATGGATATTTTAGACAGGAGGTAACACCAAACAGCATGTGCAAAAGCAGGAAGAATTAGGTTTGTTCTAGGAACTAGGAGGTCAATGAGACTGAATATTTATATAAGGGAGGACAATTGTAAAGCGCTCTGCAGCATGAGTTAAACTCGCCAGATGTTTATTGAACATGTGATCTTAGCTGTCCAGATTTCAGTGACTCATAGCATATAGCATCTACTTAGAAGGCTTATAGTCTAATTGGGAATACTATAGTCTAGTTGGGAATATTATATGTAGGAATTAAAGTACTGGTAAGAAGAGAGAGGAATGTTAGGTTATCAGGAATCAGAAGGCTTTCAGCCCAAAACGTGTTTCTCTAACCCTCACTTTCCTCACCTGCCAAAAGAAAATTGTCATAGTGTGAGTGTATCTTGTGTGGTAAGGGCTTTGCTGTACATTATTTCACTTAATTTTTTCTACAACAACCCTGTCAGGTGGGTGTTCTCCCATTTTATTAAAAGAGGAAAGGAAAGCTCAGCATTAATTTAATTGCTCAGTAGCTGAAAGCAGGATTCAAATGCATAGTAGGCCAGCAAATTATAAAGCTACATACAGATGAAATCTAATAATTGAAACTTAATTGGTAATTCAAAATGATCTGGGCTGCGAGCCTAATGTCAGCAAATACTGTAGGATTCAGGTGATAATGGACTGAGAGATCCTGGTAGTGAGGGACAGAAGCACAGGGAAGAGCCAGTGACAATTAAAGGCTGTCTCCATTATCTGGACTGCCTTTTCTACTCTTCCTACCCTTAGGAAATGTTCACTTCTTTTTATGCCCACATTCACATGAAATCACCTTTGCAACCTGAGGCAAAGTTAAGTCCTCCTAACTTTATTAATGCTTCTGTTTATAGTAACTTTTTTTTTTTTTTGACAAGGATCGTAAGTTCTTGCTCTTCTTTAAAGTAACCCAAACTGGAATGTATAATGGTAGTGATTTTTGCAAAAAGGCAATGCTGAACAGATCCATAGGCTAATTCTCAGAGAAGAGGCCTTGGCCTTCTTTCAAAAATTGATGAATGAGGAGTTCCTGTTGTGGCGCAGCAAAAACAAATCTGACTAGGAACTGTGAGGTTGCGGATTTGATCCCTGGCCCTGCTCAGTGGGTTAAGGATCCGGCGTTGCCGTGAGTTGTGGTGTAGGTCGCAGACCTAGCTCGGATCCAGCATTACTTGTGGCTGTGGTATAGGCTAGCAGCAACAGCTCAGATTAGACCCCTAGCCTGGGAACCTCCATGTGCCATGAGTTCGACCCTAAAAAGACCAAAAAAAAAAAAAAAATTGATGAATACACATTTCTGTATTTAAATTAAAAGGTATATGCCATTTTAATGCTTCCCTCTGTAATCTCTTTTTTTTTTAGGGCCGCAACACCAGCATATGGAGGTTCCCAGGCTAAGGGTTGAATGGGAGCTGTAGCAGCTGGCCTGCACCACAGCCACAGCAATGAAGGATCTGAGCTGCCTCTGCGACCTACACCACAGCTCACGGCAACACCAGATCCTTAACCCACTGAGTGAGGCCAGGGATCCAACGCGAAACCTCATGGTTCCTAGTTGGATTTGTTTCTGCTGCACCATGACAGGAATCCCTTTTTAATCTTTGGACTAATGATCTGTTTGTTCTTATAACAAACAGAGCTTCTGGTGCTATTAAAGGTGTGGTAAAACAAACATTCTGGACTTCCTCTTACGGCTCAGCGGTAATGAACCTGACTGGCATCCATGAGGACTCAGTTCAATCCCTGGCCCCGCTCAGTGGGTTAAGGCTCTGGCGTTGCCATGAGCTCTGGTGTAGGTCGCAGATGAGGATCGGATCCTGCATTGCTGTGGCTGTGGTGTAGGCTGGCGGCTGTAGCTGTTTAGATCCCTAGCCAGGAACCTCTATGTGCTGCAGGTGCGGCCCTAAAAAGACAAAAAACAACAAAAAAAATAAGCGTTCTCATTATGTTGCTGGTGGCAGTGCAATTAGCACAACACTTTTAAAAGGTAATGGCAGCAAATCGTAATAGTTATAAAAATGTGCATATTTTTTGATCTAGTATTCTTCATTCTGGGAGTTTATTTTAATGTTTTAATCCACCCCAAAAAGCTATGTTTCCAAACATATTACTTCAAAGATTTTTTTTTCCTTTTTTGGTTACCTCAGGGCATGTGGAATTCCCAGGTGGGGGATCATATATGAGCTGCAGTTGCAGCCTATGCTGCTGCTGTGGCGTGGTTTCCATCCCTGGCCCAGGAACTTTGATATGCTGCGGGTATGGCCAAAAAAGAAAAAAGATTTTTTTAGGAGTTCCTGTTGTGGCTTAGCTGGTTACAAACCCAACTAGTACCCATGAGAATGCAGGTTCAATCCGTGGCCTCACTCAGTGGGTTAAGGATCCAGCGTTGCCGCAAGCTGCAGTGTACGTTGCAGGTACGACTCTGATCTGGTGTGGCTGTGGCTGTGGCTGTGGCTCCAGCTGCAGCTCTGATTCTACGCCTAGCCTGGCATCTTCCATATGCCACTAGTGTGGCCCTAAAAAGACAAAAAAAGAAAAAAGAGTTTTTAAAAAAATGATTATTTTTCATGACAAAGTGATATGTGCGTAGCACATAGTAAGAAAAATGCTAAATGTCCTGTAAAGGAAATTAATTTCTTAAATGGGAATTAAAAGTGGTCATTGTGAAGAATGACAACTTGGAAAACTATGGAAATGAAAAATGCTGAATGCAAAATGTTATCAATCCTGTAATTACAATGCTGTAAAAATTATGTTTGTATATGGGTAGCAAGAGTTAGAGAAGAATACTGGGAAATGAAAAGATTTGTTAATCCTTTGGAAATTACTCTTAATTTAAATTTGTATTACATTATCGTATGCAGTGGAAATTTTAATGGTGTAAAAGGTAAAGTAAGTTAGTTGGCAGTATTATTGGACTGAAAGGGTGAGAGGCTGGAGCAAAGAAAGCAATAAAGAGGTTCTTGCAGTAGTTAATGTAGTAGGAGTTGGAAAAGAAAGTTTTTAAAGGCTAAAAGTCACGGAGTTGGCAATTGCCCGGTTGTGAATTTAAGAGTGAGGGTTTAGGGAGTTCCCGGGTGGTTCAACTGGCTGTGAACCCTACTAGTATCCATGAGGATGCAGGTTCGATTCCTGGCCCCACTCAGTAGGTTAAGGATCCAGCGTTATCATGAGCCATAGTGTGGATAGAAAATGCGGCTTGGATCCCACATTGCTGTGAGTGTGATGTGATGTAGGCAGGCAGCTGCAGTTCTTATTGGACCCCTAGCCTGGGAGGCTTCCGATTGCAGCCCTAAAAATCAAAAAAGCAAAACCGAAAAAAAAAAAAAAGGCTCAGCAGAAACGAACCTGACTAGGATCCATGAGGCCATGGAGACACGGGTTCGATCCCTGGCCTCACTCCATGGGTTAAGGATCCAGTATTGTCGTGAGCTGTGGTCTAGGTCACAGATGCTGCTGGGATTTGGTATTCCTGTGGCTGTGGCATAGGCTGGCATCTGCAACTCCAGTTCGACCCCTAGTGATCACCTGGAAAATAAGGGAGATTTGAGCCACTCCGGTGGTGATTGCATTTGTCATCGGGGTAGAAAATACAGGAGGAAAATTTTGTGGGAAACCGTTTTGAGATGGAGATTTCTGTGGACCAAAGGTCATCAAGGCCAGTAGGCAGCTAGATATATAGATCAGGATCCCTTAAGAGAAAGGGCTAGAGGAGTTCCCATTGTGGTGCAGAGGAAACGAATCTAAGAACCATAAGGTTTCAGGTTCGATCCCTGGCCTCGCTCAGTTAAGGATCTGGTGTTGCCGTGAGCTGTGGTGTAGGTTGCAGACATAGCTGGGATCCTGCTTTGCTCTGGCTGTGGTGTAGGCCCTCAAAGGCCAAAAAAAAAAAAAAAAAAAAAGAGAGAGAAAGAACTAGATAGATTTTTAAAAGCTTATAAATTCCAGAGATCTTTGAAGCCAGGGGAATGGATATGATATTCCAAGAGGAAAAGTACATAAAATGAACAAAACAAACTAAAACAGAAATTTGAGAATTCTCAATGTTTAGGAACCATAAATGAGAAGAGAAATGGAAATGAATTAGCTAGGAAATTAGAGACAACCATGAGCTTGTGGATGTCATAGAAGCCAAGGCAAGAGAATGTTCTAAGAAGGAGATAAAGGTCATTGATATCAAATCAAGTATAAGACAGAAAAGTATCCATCACATAATTTTGTTTTAATGTTTAACTTTATTTTTTTTATTTTTATTTTTTTGCTTTTTAGGGCTACCCATGGCGTATGGAAGTTCCCAGGCTAGTGGTTGAATCGGAGCTACAGCTGCCGGCCTGCGCCACAGCCACAGCTATACCAGATCTGAGCCACATCTGCAACCTACACCACAGCTCACAGCAACACCAGATCCTTAACCCACTGAGCGAGGCCAGGGATTGAACCCACATCCTTGTGGATACTAGTCGGGTTTGTTACTGCTGAGCCACAATGGGAACTGTAATGTTTAACCATTGTAACATCTAGCTGTTTTTTAAACTTTTAAAAAGCTTGAGATATAATCATCTGTGTTGAATTTGATGACTTTGACAGTTGTACATACCCAGGTGATCATCACTCAAAAGAAGATACAGAATATTTTCATCACCACAGAAAATGCCCTGTTCCCCTTTCCAGTTACTCTCCCACCCTTGCAACTACATTCTGATTTCTACCACTATAGATTAATTTTTCCTGTTCTTGGAAGTTATATTAATGCAATAATACAATATATATTAATTTGTGTCTGTCTTATTTCCCTCAGCATCATTTTGAGATTCATTAGTGGTATTATATGTGTGTATATACATAGTTTGTTTCTTTTTATTGCTAGGTAATAATCTGTTATATGAATTTATCATAACTTCTTTATCCATTCTTTTGTTTTTTTGTTTTTTTAGGGCTGCACCTACGGCATATGGAAGTTCCCTGGCTAGGGGTCGAATCAGAGCTACTGCTGCAACCTACACCACAGCCACAGCAGTACCAGATCCGAGCTGGATCTGTGACCTACACCATAGCTTATGGCAGCACCAGATTCTTAACCACTGAGCAGGGCCAGGGATTGGACTCATATCCTCATGGGTACTAGTTCGTTACCACTGAGCCACAATGGACACTTAGCCATTCTTTTATTGATGTACATTTGAGTTCATTCCAGTTTGGAACTTTTATGAATAAAACTGTGGACACTATTGTAGGAGTCTTTCTGTGGATGAACAGTTTCATTTCTATTGGGTATGTTGAACTACATGTTAAAATAGAAATTACTGACCAGCCTGACAAGTTTAGTACTTAGGGACAGAAACCAAACCGGTGGCAGTGAGAAATCAGGAAGTATTCTTGTTAACAGCTGTTAAGGAAGTCTAGCTGTGATAAGAAGGAAAGAGGAGTTTGTGTTGTGGCTCAGCAGATTAACAACGGACCCACTATTGTATCCATGAGGATGTGGATTCGATCCTTGGCCTTGCTCGGTGGGTTAAGGATCCTGCTTTGCTGCAGGCTATAGCATAGGTTACAGATTCAGCTCAGGTATGGTGTTGCTGTAGCTGTGGTGTAGACCTCAGCTCAGCTCCGATTGGACCCCTGCCTGCAGGTGTGGCTGTTAAAAAAAAAAAGGAAAGAGAGATTAATATCTGAGACAGGCAAGATTTTATTTGATTTTATTTTTGTCACAGGTAGAATGTGAATATATTAGAACCTCTCTTTTTCTCTTGCTGCTTCTGGTCCTCAAACTCCATAGTCTCAGTGAGAGAGCAAGCCAGGGCATGCTTAGCAAACTGAACTACGCAGATGTGCACTTCTCAGGACAGGTTTGTTAGTGCTACTTAATTGAGGTTTGAGTTTTTTTTTAGGTTCTTTTTCATTTCAGTGGTTCAATTAAGATCAAGCCATCACCAAAATTAATGTTCCTAATAACTAGACCTAGGTGTCTATGTTTAAATTCTCATCTGTTCTTACCTCTTTTTTCTCACAAGTATTTTTAATTTTAGGTCTCCTAGGCCTCAACTATGTGCAAGTCAGTTTCAGATATTTCATTTCTGCATGGTCTTGGAACTTGGCAAAGCCTTCAAGTTCCAGCATTTCCCACACCCAATAGAATAGTCTACTACTTCATTTTTTTGGGGGGGACTTTTTGCCTTTTCTAGGGCCGCACCCGCAGCATAGGGAGGTTCCCAGGCTAGGGGTCTAATCAGAGCTGTAGCCGCCAGCCTACACCACAGCCACAGCAACACCAGATCCGAGCCACGTCTGCGACCTACACCACAGCTCACGGCAACATCAGATCTTTAACCCACTAAACGAGGACAGGGATTGAACCCTCAACCGCATGGTTCCTAGTCGGATTCATTAACCACTGAGCCACGAAGGGAACTCCTAGTCTACTTCTTTAAAACTTGTGATATCGACTGTATTCCTTCATTTTACCCTTTACCTTGTAGAGCCTCTGAAATCTCTACCTCAACACCAGCATATTTTAACTACTCTGTACTTAACAGAGTTACATTTTATCAGTGGAACATGCTTACTCCCTGGGTATATTTAAATAAAACTAAAGAGATTTAAAGGCAGTTTTCCACAAATGTTAATCAAAGCAGTATAACTAGGTCGGCAAACTGCAAAGGTACAGGCTCGCCCACTAGTCTTGTGTTGCTGTTTTAAGGAACTTCCTCATTTCAAGTTGGGAGATGTCATAAAGTGTAGCACCAATGACTAAGCTTAAGTGGAGAAATACTTTGTACAGTAGAAATTTTCTAAGGAAAATTTGGAATTCAGATCAGGTAATTGAAAGGCCTAGCTTCTTTGTTAAACAGCCTGTCGTTAGAACCTGAGCTTGACAGTTTATGAAGGCCTGGTTTGTGTGGCTTCATGCAAAAAGACATCTAAGATTTGTTAATCTAGATTTCTTTTTGAATCATTTCTTATCACAGTAAAGATGACTTGCAGTTGGTTCTTGCTTTTGTACCTGAACCATTAGATTTATGTTTTTGTAATAATTTGTGCTAGTAATTGTCTCTAACAAGTTAAACCAAACTTGAAATATTCAAGGGCTTCACATTTTAAAATATTGGTCTGATGTAGATTCAAACAGTTAAGGGATAAAGTCAGCTAGTATTTAGTTACTAATTTAACCATCAGTTTTCAGACAGTTTTTCTTCTTGTCAGTAATTTGGGTATTTTTCACTTTTAAAATTATGAAATCTAACCTAAGGAAGAGTACCTGTATAATTGAATAAATGCTTATGTACCCACTTGGTTTTTAATAGATCCTAACATTTTCTCATGTATGTTCAGACCTTTTTTTCATTATGGTTGAAAAACTACAACGTAAAATCTACCATCTTAGCCATTTTTAAGTGTAGAAGTGCTAACAATATGCACACTGTCGTACGACAGGTCTCTAGAACTTTTTCATCTTGCAGAACTGAAACTCCGCACCCATTGAACAACTCCCCTTTTCACCCTGGTACTTGACATTTACCATTCTGCTTCCTGGTTCTGAGAATCTGACTACTGTAAGTCAAATCATGCAGTATTTGTCTTTTTGTGACAAATACTTATTTCACTTAGAATAATGTCCTCAGGGTTCATCCGTGTTGTAACATACGACAGTATTTCCTTCTCTTGTAAGGCTGAGTACTATTCTGTTGTGTTTTCTGTATCCATTCATCTTTTTACGGACATTTAGGTTGTTTCCACCTTTTGGCTTTCGTGAATAATGCTGCAGTGAAGAAGTGTGTAAATGTGTCTTTGAGATTCTTTTTTAATCCCTATGGATATGTACCCAGAAGTGGGATTGCTGGGTTGTATGGTAATTCTGTTTGGGATTTTTTGAGGAATCTCTGCCCTCTTTTTAGTTGTAACTGCACCATTCTCTATGCCCACCAGCAGAGCAGAAGGGCTCTAATTTCTTCATGTCGTTGCCAACACTTGTTTTCTGGTTTTTTTTTTTTTTTTTTTTTTTTTTTTTTTTTTTTTTTTATAGTGGGCATTGTTTTGTTTTGTTTTTTTCCCCCGCTTTTTAGGGCTGCACCTGCAGCATATGGAAGTTCCCAGGCTAGGGGTCGAATTGGAGCTGTAGCTGTCAGCCTATACCACAGCAACGCAGGATCCAAGCCACGTCTTCTACCTACACCACAGCTCACGGCAACGCTGCATCTCCAACCCACATCCTCATGGACACCAGTCGGATTCATGTCCACTGTGCCACAACGGAACTCTCAATAGTGGACATTCTAACAGGTGTGCGGTGCTATCTTATTATGGTTTTGATTTGCATTTCCTTGACAGTTAGTGATAGCATATTTTCACATGCTTGTTGGCCACTTGTGGTATCTTCTTTGGAGAAATTTCTGTTCAAGTCCTTTGTCCAATTTTTAATTGGATTATTGGTTTTTTGTTGTTGAGTTTAGCAGTTCATTATATATTCTGGATATAGCATTTACTACATTTTGTTAGTGTTTTTTTTCTCTTATGTTTTCTTCCAGAAAGGTGGGAACTTAATTTATTACACATGTATATGTCTTCATTTGAGATTCCTGTCGTGCCCCATGACAGCCTCCTCTGTGTCTGATCTTGGCCCATAATTCATTATTACTATTTTTTTTTAATGATTTTTGTTTTTTCCATTATAGCTGGCCATAATTCTTCTTTTTTTTTTTTTTTTGGCTTTTTAGGGCCACACCCGTGGCATATGGAGTTTCCCAGGCTAGGGGTCGAATTGGAGCTGCAACTGCCGGCCTACATCACAGCCACAGCAACACAGGCTCTGAGCCGAGTCTGCGACCTACACCACAACTCATAGCAATGCCAGATCCTCAACCCACTGAGCGAGGCCAAGGATCGAACCTGCGTCCTCATGGATGCTAGTCAGATTTATTAACCGCTGAGCCATGACAGGAACTCCCCTAATTCATTATTAAAGTAGCCCTTTCTAAAGGTGTCATATGTATCTTACACGTTTATTTCCATACAACCTGAAAATGTTGGTGTCAGAAATCATCAAGACGTGATGGTGGGGGAGTTTCTGTTGTGGTGCAGTAGAAATGAACCTGACTGGTATCCATGAGGATGCGGGTTCCATCCCTAGCCTTGCTCAGTGAGTTAAGGATCCAGTGTTGTCATGAGCTGTGGTATAGGTTGCAGACACAGCTGGGATTTGGCATTGCTGTGGCTGTGATGTAGGCTGGCGTCTGCAGCTCTGATTCGATCCGTAGCCTGGAAACTTACATATGCCACAGGTATGGCCCTAAAAAACAAAAACAACGACAAAATAGACATGACAGTGGATGTGTGAGCCACTGTAGAGTGTTCATTTATTCACTATCATATTTTCCCCATTTGATCATTTTCTAACAAAGGGTATTAATTGTATCACAGTCTTTTTGAGAATAAGATGGGCTCTGTCCCTGCAGTTGCTCATTAACTCTAGGAATTATAGTGCCCAATCTTCACCACCCGATATATTTCCCTGCACCTCGTGTCCATGAATCAAATTGTCTTTTCATCTTTCAGGGAGTGTAGATTTTTTTCCATTAGGATAGAAACTGCGTTAATTGCTGAAGCCTTCATAAAGAAATTTAACAGATGACCAACTTTCAGAGAAGAAAGACCTTTGATTTATTGCAGATATGTCAGTTACCTGTTGATGTAGTTATTTGGAGATTTCCAAGTAATTCAATGAAAAGAACAAAATGCTTGAGTTATGGTCAAACCTTAGACATTTCTTAACATCTGACCCAAATTGCCTTGTAATCTGCCTTTTTCAAAATTTATCTCTTAAATGAATAGTGCAAAAATCATACAGTGTTTTACTACATTTTTATAGGTGATTTCCCTTCCATTTCCTTGTCTTATTTCTGTTATATAGTGACAGTATTTGTTCTGAAAATTAGCTTGTCCCAATCCTGTACTCATCAGGGAGTTTAACAGCAGAGTACTATTGTTAACTTTTTTGCTCCTTTGTTAGCCCTTAGAAGTAGCAAGGAAGTATTGAAGTTTCGGTCTGCTTTAATGAACGGAGATTGTAAATCTTTCAGAAATGCCTGAAAATTCAGCCCTTGATTGACTTTTAGCACAGCACTGATAGCTTTCTGTGAGTCTAAACCTCAGTCCCTGGCTTTGATCCAAAGAGGGTGCAGTTTAGTGTTTATAAAACAAAAATCTGGGAGTTGCCATCGTGGCTCAGTGGTTAACGAATCCCACTAGGAACCATGAGGTTGCGGGTTCGATCCCTGGCCTTGCCCAGTGGGTTAAGGATCCGGCGTTGCCGTGAGCTGTGGTGTAGGTCACAGACGCGGCTTGGATCGGGTGTTGCTATGGCTGTGGTTTAGGCTGGCGGCTACAGTTCTGATTCGACGCCTAACCTGGGAACCTCCATATGCCCCGAGTGTGCCCTAGAAAAAGGCAAAAAGACAAAAAAAATCTTCATGTAGTCCTAAACATAAATATAATCAAATATTACTATAGCCTGCGTATTTTCCTTTTATTTTTTTATATTGATTGATTGATTGATTGATTGCCTTATCTGGGGCTTCACCCGCGGCATATGAAGGTTCCCAGGCTAGGTGTCTAACAGGAGCTGAAGCTGCCAGCCTTTGCCACAGCCACAGCAACGCGGGATCCGAGCCGCGTCTGCAACCTACACCACAGCTCACGGCAACCCCGGACCCTTAACCCACTGAGCAAGGCCTGGGATCAAACCCGCAACCTCATGGTTCCTAGTCGGATTCGTTAACCACTGAGCCACTAAGGGAACTCCTGCATATTTTTCTTTTAAATATTGACACTGGAATCAGGTCTTTAGACCCAGAAAAGTTCTCAAGAGATCCTCTGGTCCTGCCCCCTGGCTCAAGGCAGCTCAGTTATTCCAACTTCTGTTTAAAACTCAAGGCCCACAGAGGTAATGGGACCTGCAGGTGGGAAAAGGGAGGAAGGGGTTGTGGTGATGACTGTAAAAGAGCTGTTCAGGAGTTCTCTTGTGGTGCAGAGGGTTAAGGATCTGGTGTTGTGACTGTAGCAGTTTGGGTTGTTGCTGTGGCACGGGTTTGATCCCTGGCCCGGGAACTTCCACATGTCCTGGGTGCGGCCAAAAAAATTTTTTTTAAAAGGCTTTTGTTCATCCACTTAGCACCTATTGTGTGTTTGCTGTGTGCCAGTAGTCTTCAAGCACTTGAGTCAGCAACGAGCAAATAGTAAAAACCCCTGTCCATTCTGGTTGAGGGGGAGTAGATAAGAAACAAACAAAATCAGTACATGCTTGAAATATGTCAGATAATAAGTACCATGCAGGAAAGGAGGGAGCAGGTGCAGGGTATGTCATCCTTGGCAGGATTGGACGTACAATTTGAAATGAGGCGAACAGGGAAACCCCCATTGAGGTGACATTGAACAAAGACTTGAAGAATGTGAAAGAATAATCACAAAGCAGGAAAAATGTTTAGGCAAAAAGAGCATTAAATATAAAGGTCCTGGGGCAGCAGAACATCTGCTGTGTTTGAGGAAAAGCAAAATGTGGCTGAAATGGTCAGAGAGTTGTAGAAAATGAAGGGTGAGATTATTGGCCTCATAGGGCTAGTGTAAGGGCTTTTAGCTTTACTCTAGTGAGAAGTCATCAGGGGTTTTTGAGCAGGAGATGTGATCTAACTCTTCCCTTCAAAAGGGCACTCTGAGGAGATGCCCTTGTGACGCAGTGGGTTAAGGATCTAGCATTGCCACAGCCCTGGTGCAGGCTGCAACTGTAGCACAGTTTTGATCCCTGGCCCAGGAACCTCCACATACTGCAGGTGTGGCAAAAAAAAAAAGGAACTCTGACTGCTGTGGTGAGTGGCGACTGTGTGGGATGGAGGCCAGTTAGAATGCTAGAACTGTAACGTCTCGGGGTGAGAGGTGGTAGTGACTTGGATCCTGGAGGTAATGGTGAGGTTTGTGAAGAGAGGCCAGATGCAGGATAGGTTTCTGAAGACTGAGTCGACAGGATTGCTGATGGTTTGTAACTGGGAATCTTCAACCATGTTAAACCCCAAAACACCAATTACGGGAATTTTGGACATGGTACAGAACTGATGGGCAAGCCTGATCAGTGTGCTCAGTAGTTTCCTGATGAATTATTATTAAAAGCGTGTTCTGGACTTTGGGTTCATACCCTTACCCTGCATATTCAGTCAAGTTTCAGCTCTTTCCACTGTTTACTCCCTTAGCAACTTTTTGTGATTAACAAATGTTCTTAGTAGATTTTGTTTCATATGCATCATCCTTTGTTCTCAGTGCCTATATTTTCCTTCAAGGTAGAAAATGTTGTTAGCCCAAATAAATCGCGACTCTCAGGGAATGGCGGAGTTTCCCGGAGGAGGAATGGAGGCTCAGCACGTTACCTTGTGCCTGACGGAGGCAGTAACTGTGGCAGGTGAGCACTCTTATTTGAAGGGATCGTGTGGGTTTGGAAATACTTATCTTGAGGGAAAATAGAAATGCACAGTACTGTGTTTTCTTCTCTCCTTTTCATTTAGCCAAAAGCAGCACAAAGCTAAACCTTTTTATGAGCATTTTTACCTTGGTGTGGATGCTGGGTGCAGTACGGTGGGGAAATATTTTTTGTAACTGCTCGAAGAAATCCTGTTTGAGTCTTAGGTTAAGCTATCTGCCTTTGACTAATTTTTATTTTAACCTAATTAACTTAAACAATATGTACACATGATAGTTATCTAAAGAAAATATCTTTTATGATAGATGGTGACAATCTAGAGAATATGGAAGGTGTAAGCTTGCAAGCAGTTACACTTGCAGATGGTTCAACTGCTTACATACAGCACAATTCTAAAGGTACGTACCTCCTACGCAGCCCAGTGGTTATTACCAGCAGTTCATAAGCTCAGAGTCGGAACATTTAGCAGTTGTGCCCCTTCGCAGTCCCTCTTAAAGACACTGTTTTGCATATGGTGTTTTAATAATTTCACTTTAACTTAAATTTTTTTTTTGTCTTTTTAGGCCCACACTCATGGCATGTGGAGGTTCCCAGGCTAGGGGTGGAATCAGAGCTGTAGCCGCCAGCCTACACCACAGCCACAACAACGCCAGATCCAAGCCACGTCTGTGACCTACACCACAGCTCACGGCAACGCTGGATCCTTAACTCACAGAGCAAGGCCAGGGATTGAACCCATGTCCTCATGGATACTAGTCGGGTTTGTTAACCTCTGAGCCAGGATGGGAACTCCTAACTTAAAGTTTTCTTAATAATCTGAGGACACTTTTTGAGATATGTGAAAGGTGCTCTGGGGTATCAGAACTGGTGAGAGGGAGGAGCAGCGTCCCCAGCCTGTTTTTAGTTAAGACCTTTCTGGCTTTTTCACAAATTATTATTTAATGTTTTTACAAAATATGCATAAAAGTAGACATTTGGTTTTGCTTATGTAACATTGTCTCTAAATCAGTATTTACTTTGCTCAAAGAAACAGCTTCCTTCTCCAATTCCTTGTTTTTATGGAAAGCTACTGAGCCTATGTATACGTAGTCAAGGGACTTGTAGCCCCAGGGATGAGAATGACAGTCGACAACATATGTGCTGATGTATCTGTCTGTCTTCCAAGTTTCAGCTACCCTGGGTTCAGGGTCACTATTCCTAAATGGCTCTGAAAGGTATATAGGTTCAGCTCATGTAGCTGGCAGTGATGAGCCACTCCTCCTCTTGAACTTGTCTGATTGAAAATTGGAGGGGAGGAAGGATGGCTGAGGGAGGATTTTCTGCTTTCTGTAGGATCACTGGATGTGTTATTGAATTGCCTCAGAACATGAGGGAAGAATCAAGATGAACATGATCTTACGTAGTGTATGTTTTTATAGTTGATATCATTTTGAAATTGTATAAAGTTTAAGATTTTTACTTGTGCTAATTTATTGGCTTCGATCCTTTGTTCTAGATGGAAAACTCATAGATGGTCAGGTCATTCAGTTGGAGGATGGTTCTGCTGCCTATGTCCAACATGTACCCATACCTAAAGGCAGTAAGTATTTGATGCTTACCCTTCTGATTCTAATACTTCAGTATTTGCTGCCTCCACTCTGCCTGTTACTACTTAAACTTGGTCCTGATCTCTAGTCCTCCTTCTGAAAGGGGAGAAGGGCAGATGTCAGAGAGAGGATCTAAAGACCATTCTAACTTAAATGAGATACTCTATCAGAGATAATTGAGAAGTTACAGGACTACACTCTGGCAATAGATAGCCAACAGTTCTAAGTGAATATTTCAATTATATGAGGTAAAGCCTATACGTCTTCTCATTTTTTTTTCTTTTTGTCTTTTGTCATTTTAGGGCCGCACCTGCGGCATATGGAGGTTCGCAGGCTAGGGGTCCAGTCGGAGCTACAGGTGCCAGCCTATGCCACAGCCGCAGCAATGCCAGATCCGAGCCGTGTCTGTGACCTACACCACAGCTCACGGCAACACCGGATCCTTAACCCACTGAGCAAGGCCAGGGATCAAACCCGCAACCTCATGGTTCCTAGTCAGATTCGTTTCCCCTGCGCCATGACAGGAACTCCTGTCTTCTCATTTTCTTCTCCCCGCCTTCTTTCAACTCTTCTTATCCCCTGGTATATGTTGCTAAAGCAGGCATTCTGATCTTTTTACCTTTAAACACCTATTCAGAGCAACTTTGCTGAAATTATTTAAATGTTCAAAGATCCATAAAGCAAGTATAGGTTTTGGTTTGTGATACGTTTAATGGCTTATTGATCCTCCTGTTGCTCAGTTATCAGAACATGCTTGGAAAACATGGGATCTAAATGTAGGCATTGTTCTTGAGCAGGGGACAGTTTGCGTTTAGAAGATGGTCAAGCAGTGCAGCTAGAAGATGGAACTACGGCATTTATTCATCATACCACCAAAGGTAAATTTGCTTTGAACAGTTGAATTAAATAAAGGAGAGGTGGGGAGTGGGAAAAATAAGACCTGCCTTTAGTTGCTGAAGTGCTGTAATGTAAAAGAATTGTGCTTGCCTGAAATATAAGATGGCAGATTTTGACACAATCAAGGAATAACTTTCTAGTGATTTCATTTGTCCAATAACAGGTTGGAATAGCAAAGCCCTGACTTCAAAGACTTCAAACAGTGGCTGTTTTTATTTTTCTATTTTATTGTTATTCTTAAATTTTTATTTATTTGTTTGCTTTTTGCTTTTTTAGGGCTGCACCTGCAGCACATGGAAATTCCCAGGCTCGGGGTGGAATCGGAACTACAGCTGCCAGCCTACACCACAGCCACAGCAGTGCAGGATCTGAGCCGTGTCTTCAGTCGACACCACAGCTCATGGCAACGCCAGATCCTAAACCCACTGAGGGAGGCCAGGGATTGAACCCATATCCTCGTGGATCCTAGTTGGGTTCATTAACTGCTGATGAAGGGACCTCCACGGCTGTTTTTTAAAATATGAAATTAAATGCTTGAGAGTTGAATTCTTAATTTTTTTTCTTCCTTTTAAGTATAATGTCTTTAGCAAGGTCCTTTGCCCCTTGTGTTGGTCTTTAAATGAAAATGTTAAAGTTACCTGAAACAAATACGGTAAAATGTTCATGTTTACTAACTTCGTGTAGGGAGGACCAGGGGTTTGAGATGGAATGCAGAGGAGCGGTGAGCACAGTTTTGCAGCCAAACCATCTGGTCTGCTGTCTTTCAGCGGTGTGACCTTGAGCACGTTATTTAGCCTCCCTGTACATCAGTCTCATCATCCATAAAATGAGGATTATAATAAATACCCACATCACAGGGTAGTTGGAGAATAAAATGTGAAAACATGTAAAACACTTGAAACAATATTTGTCACATAATAAATGCTCAATAAATGTTAACTATTGTTATTACTTTATAAAATATTTTAGTATAGAATGACGGTGACATGTTTTAAAAGACTGTTTAGTTGTGAAACCAAAGGAGGAAATGTTTTATAATTTAGAATATTTTGGAGTTCCTGTCATGGCGCAGCAGAAACAAACCCAACTAGGAACCATGAGGTTGCGGGTTCGATCCCTGGCCTTGCCCGGTGGATTAAGGATCCGGTGTTGCCGTGAGCTGTGGTGTAGGTTGCAGACGTGGCTTGAATCCCGCGTTGCTGTGGTTGTGGCACAGGCCGGCAGCTGTAGCTCTGATTAGACCCCTAGCCTGGGAACCTCCACATGCTGTGGATGCAGCCCTAAAAATGACAAAAGACAAAAAAAAAAAAAATTAGAATATTTTATTTTATAAGTAAATTTATTTATTTAAAGTTGAGAAAAGGTAAACTATGCATTTTTTTTTTGTCTTTTTGCCTTTTTTTCTAGGGCTGCACTCGCGGCATATGGAGGTTCCCAGGCTAGGGTTCCAATCGGAGCTGTAGCCGCCGGCCTGCGCCTCAGCGCTAGCAACATAAGATCTGAGCTGCACCTGCAACCTACACTATAGCTCACGGCAACACAGGACCGTTAACCCACTGAGCAAGGCCAGGGATCAAACCCACAACCTCATGGCTCCTTGTCAGATTTGTTAACCACTGAGCCACGACGGGAACTCCTGAATCTTTTTTCTTGAGCAGTGGGTGTTGATCACAGGTTCATTGCAGTTGGCTAGATTTATTATTTCACAGTGCTGTATGTATTTTAGTGTGATTATTTAGAGGAGGGAGGAGTTCCCTTCATGGCTCAGTGGTAAACAAACCTGACTAAGATCCGTGAGGATGTGGGTTCGATCCCTGGCTCCACTCAGTGGGTCGGAGATCTGGCATTGCCATGAGCTGTGGTGTAGGTAGCAGACATGGCTTCAATCTGGCGTTGGTTTCTGTGGCTGCAGTGCAGTCCAGCAGCTACAGATCCAATTGGACCTGCATAGCCTGGGAAGCTGCATATGCCATGGGTGCAGCACTAAAAAAAAAAAAGAAAAAAAATGCATTATTTAGAGGGGGGAAAAGATGGAGTCCTGACGACATGAGTTCAGATCCTGGTTTCTCTAAATACTGATTTTGACTGTTAATTGTTAGTTTTTTTTTTTTTTTTTTTTAATTTCCTGGGTCCTAAGGAAAGTGACTTTACCTTGCTAAACCTCAGTGTCCCATTTGCGCAGTAGGGGTGGTAAATACTCTGCTTTACAGGACCGCTGAGAGGATTGATATGATAACACACACAAGGCACATGGGCCCTGCTCGTAGTAGTGCCTCAGAAGTCCATTCCCTTCTACCTTTAAATACGTAACTATTTGTCATGCCCCCTTTAACTTAATGCCATTCTCTTCTGCTCCCTCAGACAGTTATGACCAGAGTGCATTACAGGCAGTTCAGCTGGAAGACGGCACCACAGCTTACATCCACCATGCAGTGCAAGTCCCGCAGTCTGACACCATCCTGGCAATTCAGGCTGACGGGACAGTGGCCGGCCTGCACACTGGGGACGCCACCATTGACCCCGACACTATCAGTGCTTTGGAACAGTACGCAGCAAAGGTACCGCATTTTATAATGTGAAGAGCATCCCAGATACAACTTCTTTGTCTTTCATTAAAAAAAAAGAAAACAAAAAAAATTCAGAGTCAAAACCAGACAGCATCACGGGGGTCAACATTTGTCTTAAGAGAAGGACAGAAAGAAATAGTGAAGAAAAATAAAGGAATAGAGTAAGAACTTAAAGAAGAGAAATGAGTGGCAGGTAGCTCGCCAAAAGATGTATTCAATGATGAGGGCCATAGAGGAAATAATGGGGTATGGTGGAAATGTTTATGAATTAAGAACTGGAAAGTAGAAACTGGAAAAGATAAAGGAAAGTCTCAAGTTTTAGATCAAAAGGGCAGTGTTTTTTTCCCCTGCATTGAGATTATATCACTTGCATAATTTAAAAGGATTTTCCCCCCACACTTTTTTTTTTTTTTTTGGTTTTTTTGCCTTATCTAGGGCCGCACCCGCGGCATATGGAGGTTCCCAGGCTAGGGGTCTAACAGGAGCTGTAGCTGCCGGCCTTTGCTACAGCCACAGCAACGCGGGATCCGAGCTGCGTCTGTGACCTACACCACAGCTCACGGCAATGTCGATCCTTAACCCACTGAGCAAGGCCAGGGATTGAAGCCGCAACCTCATGGTTCCTGGTCGGATTCGTTAACCACTGAGCCACGACGGGAACTCCCCTACACTTTTTATTATGGAAATTTTCACACATACACAAAAATAAATGATAATGAATTCCATGGACTTATCTCCCAGCCTAAACAATTATTATCAACATGTGAAACTCCTTTAAGCTTCATTTTATTCCTATAGGTGTCCATTGATGGGAGTGAAAGTGTAACAGGTTCTGGAATGATTGGAGAAAATGAGCAAGAGAAAAAAATGCAGGTATGTAAGGCTAATTGTTTCTATAGAATCTCTTTCTCTTAGCATTTCTAGGCCAATGGATGAAAACAAGAATCTGGAATACAGTTCTTCTCTAGAAAAATCTTACCAATTCAGAGAAACTGTGTATGCATTAGGCAGTAACATTCTCAAACTACCTCAGGTCTCAGAATTCGTTATTTGGATGGAAGTGGCACTAAAGAAATGGAAATAACACAGAAATCCAGATGAAACTTGTGCCCTGGAATCTAAGGCGGTTTTGAAGACCAGCTGATCTCTCTGCCACACATATGGCAGTTCGTGGATCCTTTTTCTGGCTTTCACCCTTACTGTAACTAACTGACCCTCTCTGCTTTGCTTTTTATATCATTTTGTTTCTTCTGTCTATAGCTGTTTCCCGCCATACTTTTCCTTTTCAGCTTCTTGAGAGAAGGTCCCGCCCAACTAATTAGCATTGTCCCACTGGGCAAAGCTGTTTCTTTTTTTCTCTCTCAGACTACTTCCTGGGCTGCAGATGCCACAGGTTGGCTGCCCTTGATTCAGATGCCCACCCTGGGTCCATTCACTGGCTGTCCTTTTCTTAAATAACAGTCTAGAGCAGCAGTGCCTGCACAAGTTTTGCAGTTAAGTACAGAGTAGTCACAGGTACATTCTGGGAGATCTACAGAATAATGTGTTTTTATGTTTGTGTGAGTGGTAGGTGTTTGTGTGGGTGGCTGTTCTTGGAGCTTATATAATCACTGTAGTGTATTCTTACTTTAACGCTGCTCTTTTTTTCCTCAGCAGTTATCTCTAGTATTTTGCCGATTGTTCCCTCATAGAAGTTTTTGCATTTTTCTGAGAGTTTTATCATATTTGACTCCTATCGTAAAAGTTAATGTTTCAGGACCACACTTTTTTTTGGGGGGGGAGTGTGAGGGCTGCCTTGTGGCATACGAAAGTTCCTGAGCCAGGGATCAAACCTGTGCCACAAGGACATGAGCCACAGCAGCGACAATGCTGGATCCTTAGCCCTCTGAATCCCAGGGCCACACTTTTCACTTGAGCCATTAGCATCACCATGTAATGCCACTGAGTAGTGCTGCTGGGTTATCAAGATGATTTTACCTGTATAGTAACAGTGAATGATAAAATAACACGAGTCACTGCACTCACTGGTAAAAATATGATGCTTTTAAACATTGCTGAAATAGCCAGTGTTTCTCTTTACCAACTGAAGTGATCCCATGAAGTGGCAATAATATAAATATGTTTTGTAATTCACCGAGACTATCAGTTTTGAAAATGTGTGATTCTTGGCAAAATTTTCAAGTCTTTGAATTCATAAAATGAGACTTTAATATTTTTAAACTGCAGTATGTCAGATCCATCTAAGTCAAACCACTAAAACGCAGACACAGTGTAAGTATACATAGGACATGTCGGTCAGCGCCTTGGAGTGGCCTAGGAGGGCTCTTTTTCTTATCAGTGACATAATTTTATTTATTTATTTATTTATTTATTTATTTATTTATTTATTTATTTATGTCTTTGGTCGTTTTAGGGCCGTACCTGCGGCATATGGAGATTCCCAGGCTAGGGATTTAATTGGAACTACAGCTGCCAGCCTACGCCACAGTCTACGCCACAGCCACATGGGATCCAAGCCGCGTCTGCAACGTACACCACAGCCGGTTCCTTAACCCACTGAGCGAGGCCAGGGATGGAACCCTCAGCCTCATGGTTCCTAGTCAGATTCATTTCCACTGTGCCATGATGGGAACTCCAACAATTTTTAATTTAATTGAATTCTATTTTATTTTATTTTTTGCATTTTAGGGCCGCACCCTCAGCATAAGGAAGTTCCCAGGCTAGGAGTTGAATCGGAGCTACAGCTGCCTGCCTGCACCACAGCCATAGCAACACAGGATCTGAGCCATGTCTGTGACCTACACCACAGCTCATGGCAATGCCAGATCCCTAACCCATTGAGCGAGGCCGGGAATGGAACCCACAACCTCATGGTTCCTAGTCAGATTAGTTTCTGTTGTGCCATGATGGGAGCTCCAACAGTTTTTTAAATAATAGAATGTTTTTAAAAACAATTGTAACTACACTTATAATAAACTATTATAAAATAAGTCTTAACAAAAAATTGGTGAATTTACCATTGGACCATATAACATTATAATATACTTTTATCATAAAGTTTCATTATAGTCAATAATTAATTTCTGAAACCAGAAACATACTAGGAATTCAGTACTGCCGAAACAAAATGTCATAAAAACCCCCATTACTCTTTATGTGCAGACATGTAACCATTTGGTGTTTGTTGCAGTAGACAAAGAAATATAAGAAAGTTGAATAGGATTTTTGTTTTTTGTTTTTTTGGTTTTTTTTTTTTTTTTGCTTTTTAGGGCCAGACCCGCGGCATATGGAAGTTTCCAGGCTAGGGGTCTAATCGGAGCTACAGCTGCTGGCCTACATCACAGCCACAGCAGTGCAGGATCCGAGCCTCATCTGCACCCTACACCACAGCTCACAGCAACGCCGGATCCTTCACCCACTGAGTGAGGCCAGGGATTGAACGTCATGGTTCCTAGTCAGATTTGTTTCTGCTGTGCTGCGACAGGAACTCCGGATTTTTGTTTTGACTGTATCTTTTTCTTCTTTGCCTTTTTTGCCACTCCCTTACAGACTAGAGCTGTGCTGTCTAAAATGGTAGCCACTTGTGGCTACTGAGTACTTGAAATGTGGCTAGTCAGAATGACAAGTGCTGTGAGCATAAAATATATACTGGATTTTGAAGACTTGCAATGCCAAAAAGAATGTGAAATATCTCATAATAATGTCTCCTGTTGATTACATGTTTAGACAATAGTATTGAGTAAAATAATAAAATAATTACTAAAATTAATTTCACCTTTTTTTTTGTTTTTTCTTATTTTTTGCTTTTAATTTTTAAACGTAGTTACTGGAATGTTTTAAATTATATCCGTGGCTTGCATTTGTGACTCATATTTCTCTTCATTAAGTGCTGGATCAGAAGTTTGTAAATCTTCCATCCTCTAAAATAGTCGAGTACTGTAATTGAGGTTAAGGGCCCAGTATGTAGTATTAAAAGGTCAAAATATCCCAGAAGAACCACTGCAGGAGTTCTCCTGTGGCGCAGCAGATTAAGGATCCAGTGTTGTCACTGAAGCGTCTTTGGTTACTGCTGTGGAGCTGGTTTGATCCCTGGCCTAGGAACTTGTGCATGTGGCAGACGTAGCTAAAAACCAGCCAACCAACCAACCAAACAAACCACTGCAAATTAGCAGCACCTGTAACTTCTTGGCTTGTCTCTTGTACTACTCCTACTTCTGCCAGAGTTGCTTAATAAGTTATAACTGAGATTGGATGAACTGTGAAGTAAAGAGGTCTGTGGCGAAAGCAGTAGTTTTTTTTTTTTTTTGCAATCTAGTTTCAAAGCTTTAGATTATTTTCTTTGTGATGCTTACAGTTTAGAGGTCCTTTTTTCAGCCGTAACATAACCATGCTATTTGTGCTGCTGAGCTGATCTCGTACTTGAAACCAGATTTCATAGGACAAGAAAGGCCTATAGAATATCTAGGTGTTCCTGCTGTGGCTCAGTGAGTTAAGAACCTGACATAGTAACCCAACATAGTATCCGTGAGGATGTGGGTTCCATCCCTGGCCTTGCGAAGTGGGTTAGGGATCCAGTGTTGCTGTAAGCTGTGACAGGTCATAGATGTGGCTCAGACCCTATCTGCTCTAGCTGTGGTATAGGCCTCAGATGGCAGCTCCGATTTGTCCCCTAGCCCCGGAGCTCCCATATGCCTCAGATGTAAAAAGGAAAAAAAGGGTGATCTGGGTAATCTAAAGCATCTGTGCCTATGAGAAGGCAGTTTTGCTCCCTAGGGGACATTTGGCAGTGTCTGAAGATAATGTTGGTTGTCTCAGTTGGGGACGTCTCCTGGGTAGATGCCCTACAAAGCACAGGACAGCCCCTCCACAACAAAGTTGTGCTGTTCAAAATGTCAGTCGTGCCAGATTGGGAAACTCTCATCTAACGTCCTTTAGGGGAGTCCCCTGGTGGTCTAGTGGTTGGAATTCCACGCTTTCACGGTTATGGCCTGGGTTCAGTCCCTGGTCTGGTAACTGAGATCCCACATCGTTGCTCTATGGCATGGCACATAGACACACACACACACACACAGACACACATGCGCGCGCGCACACACACACACACACACACCCTATTTGAGGATATGCATGTGTTCAGTTATAAGAACTGTAAGCATGATGGGATATGTATGTTTCAGGGAGTCTGTGATTTCTGTCATTGCCCTCAGGCCACAGCCCCTTAGTTAAGTGGAAAACAGTATGGTATTAAAGTAGCATGTAAAAAAAAAAAAACTGAGTTGAGGGAGTTCCCTTTGTGGCTCAGCAGTAACAAACCTGACTATCCATGAGTATGTGGGTACAGTCCCCGGCCCTGCTCAATGGGTTAAGGATCCTTCGTTGCCGGTAGCTGTGGCGTAGATTACGAACGTGTCTCAGATCTAGCATTGCTGTGGCTGTGGTGTAGGCCGGTAGCTGCACTTCCTCTTTGGCCCCTAACCTGAGAACTTCTATTTGCCATGTGTGGCCCTAAAAAGACAGAAAAAAAAAGGATCTGAGTTGAGTTTCCATTCTGCTGTGTAGTGGCTGTGTGACTATGAGCAAATTACGTAACTTCTCTGAATCTAAAATTTCTTATCAGTTAAATGATAATAACTTTTGCCTTTACCCATCTCGTGAGGTTGTGAAAACCAAATGAGCATTTCACTTTTTTAATATTTTAGGTAATATATGAGAGTGTAATTTGTAAATATGTAAGCATTAAAACAGCATTGTTGATGCCTTACATGTTCTGTTAGAATCCCAGGTCCTTTTTTATGGTTTCCATTAGTTTTGACCTCATTAAAAACTAACGTTATTTACATGGAGTTCCCGTCGTGGCTCAATGGTTAACGAATGACTAGAAGCCATGAGGCTGAAAGTTCGATCCCTGGCCTTGGTAAGTGGATTAAGGATCCTGCATTGCTGTGAGCTGTGGTGTAGGTTGCAGACGTGGCTCGGATCCCACATTGCTGTGGCTATGGCGAAGGCCAGCAGCTACAGCTCCTGTTAGACCCCCAGCCTGGGAACCTCCATGTGCCACGGGTTCATCTCTAGATAAGGCAGAAAGACAAAAAAAAAAATTAACGTTATTTACATTGGAGCTCAAAGTCCTTTGGTGTGAGGGTTTCCATCTGAGCTCTAATAGTTGGACAACACAGAAAGCTGATCAAGCTAGTTCAAGAAAAAAGATATAAGGAGTTCCTGTTGTGGCTCAGTGGTTAACATATCTGACTAGGAACCATGAGGTTGCTGGCTCGATCCCTCGCCTTGCTCAGTGGGTTAAGGATCCAGCGTTGCCGTGAGCTGTGGTGTAGGTTGCAGACGTGGCTCGGATCTGGTGTTGCTGTGGCTATGGTGTAGGCCAGCGGCTACAGCTCCGTTTGGACCCCTAGCCCGGGAACCTCCAAATGCCAGGAGTGCAGCCCTAGAAAAGGCAAAAAGACAAAAAAAAAAAAAAAAGGTATGTTGTAAGGATACAACAGAGCTTACAAGAAACTAAGGGCAGGAACTGCTGAGCTGGGCTTCACAGAACTGCAGGTGAGTCAGAACTGGAGGCTGATGTCCTTGTTCTTCCTTCGGCCCTCTTCCATAGCCTCTCTGCCCCTTTTTTTCCTCTATAGACAGGCCTCCTCTGCATCCTCATTGAGTCTGCATTTGGTCCATCACAGTCCTGCTTTCTCAGGCTTACCACTCATGAGCAACTCAAGATTTCCCTATACTTCTTAGGTCAAATTCCAGGGGAGGAAAATTTGTGAAGTCAGCTTGACTTTTTAAGCTTGACCATAGAAAAAAAAATATGTATATATACACATGCTTCATATGTCACATAGCTAGGGTGGCAGATTCTCTCAGAACGTAGATTGGTTAATTACTCCAAAACTTGTTTACTATAGATAGTTTGTCTTTTTTTTTTTTTTTGCTTTTTAAGGCCGAACCTAAGGCATATGGACATTCGCAAGCTAGGGGTTGAAGTGGGTCTACAGCTGCCGGCCTACACCACAGCCACACCAACTTCGGGATCTGAGCAACGTCTGCAACCTACACCACAGCTCACAGCAACACAGGATTCCTGACACACTGAGAAAGGCCAGGGATCGAACCCACGTCCTCAGTGATTCATTCTAGTTGGATTCGTTTCTGCTGCACCATGAAAGGAACTCCATGTCTTTTTTTCTTTTTTTTAGGGCCACACCCATGGCATGTGGAAGTTCCCAGGCTAGGGATTAAATTGGAGCTGCAGCTGCTGGCCTACACCACAGCCACAGCCATGCCAGATCTGAGCCATGTCTGTGACCTGCATCACAGCACATCACAGCTCGAGGCAATGCCAGATTCTTAACCCACTGAGCAAGGCCAGGGATCGAACCCATGTCCTCATGGATTCTAGTCGGGTTCATTTCTGCTGAGCCACAATGGGAACTCCTAGCCTAGACAGTTTGAATGTTGATCATAGGTCACATATATTTTCTGTACTTTTATCTAGCCGTGTGATCTTGAGCAAGTGAACCTTGCTTTTCTAAGGCTCTCTTTTTTTTTTTTCCCTGCTTTTTTTTTAGGGCCAGACCCACAGTGTATGGAGGTTCTCAGGCTAGGGGTCGAATTGGAGCTACAGCTGCAGGCTTACACCACAGTCACACAACGCAAGATCAGAGCCGAGTCTGTGATCTACACCACAGCTCGTGGCAATGCCAGATCCTTAACCCACTGAGCAAGGCCAGGGTTTGAACCTGTGTCCTCATGGATACTAGTGGGGTTCATTAACCAGTGAGCCACGATGGGAACTCCTGCAGTCAGGTTCTTAACCCACTGTGCCACAGTGGGAACTCTGCATGGTGGTTTTTAATTTTTTTTTTATTTTATTGATTGATTGATTTTTTGCTTTGTGAGGCTGCACTCGAGGCATGTGGAGGTTCCCAGGCTAGGGGTCCAATCAGAGCTACAGCTGCCAGCCTACGCCACAGCCATAGCAATGCGGAGTCTGAGCAGCGTCTGTGACCTACACCATAGCTCATGGCAAGGCCAGATCCTTAACCCACTGAGCGAGGCCAGGGATTGAACCTGAAACCTCATGGTTCCTAGTCAGATTCATTTCTGTTTCACCATAATGGGAACTCCTGCACAGTGGTTTCTAAATTCTGGTTTGGGTGGGGGTGTCATAGCGTTTCTTTGAGGTCCCTCAGGGACTAGCAAAACTGAGCCACCCACACCTGCCTGGGCCAGCAGCAGCAAGAATGCCTTATCTGTTTTTGTTGTTGTCGATTTTTTGGGGGGGGCAGGGTTTGGCTGTATCTGGGCCATGTGGAAGTTCCCAGGTCAGGGACCAGACCTGTGCCAAAGCTGTAATCAGAGCCCTATCAGTGACAACGCTGCATCCTTAATCCCCTGAGTCACCAGGGACCTCTGCCCTTTATCTGTTTTATGTAGTAGAATGCTGTGTAAGAGTTCACCTGACAAAGGAGTTTGACTTGCCAAAAAAAAAAATGTTTAATAAAAAATATCACTGGTTTCACAAAATATGTTCTTTATATAGATAGACAAATAGGCTCTCCATGACATGCACAAGTTCACATGGTGAATTTATGGCAGAGCCAAGGTTATCTCTTAAATCTCAGAACATACATGAAGTGTAAATAGTAATGAAGTCATTTTCTGTAAATGGTTTTAGAAGTTAATTAGTGTTTCACTGGTAATCGCTTCTGATGGCCCTTGAGACATTTCTCTTGTGATGATACATCGGGTTGTTTTTCTTTTGACAAGGATTACGTGCACCCCACACTGAAATGACTGCTACAGCTTTAGCTTATTAATTTGGCTTTTGAATTTGGGATTCTGTCCATTTTCTCCCTTAAAATATCCACAGAATCATCTGTTGCCTTCTATTCCATTAGTCATTGTCCTGGGCTGGTTTTCATTGCTCCCCCCTCTGTATTTATGATTTTAGTCTCCTTGCTTTTTTTTTTTTTTTTTGCTTTTTAGGGCCGCACCCGGGGTGTATGGAGGCTCCCAGGCTAGGGATCTAATTGGAGCTGCAGCTGCCGGCCTACGTCACAGCCACAGCAACGCGGAGTCTGAGCTATGTCTGCAACCTACACCACAGCTCACAGCAATGCTGGATTGTTAACCCACTGAGCAAGGCCAGGGATCGAACCCGCAACCTCATGGTTCCTAGTCGGATTCGTTAACTGCTGCGCCATGACGGGAACTCCTTCTTGCCCCTTTTGTCTTTCACTGTGTTCCACACTGTTGCCGGAGTTTTCTTTCTGAAATGCAGAACTGATCTGGGTCAGTCCCTTACTTAAACATCTCAGTGCTGTCCTTTTACTTTGATTATCTAGGTTTGCACTTCAGAATGGTGCCTAAAACTTCCCGAACGTGTTCCTAAACTTCCCTTTTTTGTAATATTTATTCTGCTATATAGCTGTAATGCTTTCATATTGTTTCCGTTTCTTCCAGACACACTCCCATACTTTGCTTATACTGTTATAGTTCATTTACAATGTTCTGTCAATTTCTGCTATATAGCAAAGTGACCTAGTCATACATGTATATATATGCATGCACACACACACACACACAATTCTTTCATTCTCCAAGTTTTACCTCTAGACAACTTGCCCTAACCTACAGCTCTCCCTACATTTGAATTTTGTCCCCTTGGAACTTTGCTATATTTTGGATTGCCATAATAGCAGTTACTGTATTCTATTATAATGCTTCAGTCATAGGATAATTTCACTAGCTAGAATGAGAGCCCTACTAAGGCAGGGACTAATTTACTGCTGTATGAAGTAGGTACTTAACCAGTCATTGGTCAGACATTTATTATTTTAGAACGTCTGCCATGGTGGAGTTGGGGGTAGATGGAAAGGGAAGCTGGTATGGAAAAAAGATACGAGGAAGGTGGTAGACACAAAGCAGGTTCCAAGGAGAATAAATCAGTTTGAGAACTGATAAGATAAATATTAGCTGGGTTTGAGAGATAAAGCACTATAAAAGGAAACATTTCTAATAAAAAGGGAGAGAATCCTTGGAGTTCCTGTTATGGCACAGTGGTTAATGAATTTGACTAGGAACCATGAGGTTGCGGGTTCGATCCCTGGCCTTGCTCAGTGGGTTAAGGATCTGGCGTTGCCGTGAGCTGTGGTGTAGGTTATAGACGCGGCTCGGATCTGGCATTGCTGTGGCTGTGGTGTAGGCCGGCAGCCGTAGCTCCGATTCGACCCCTAGCCTGGAACCTCCATATGCCTCAGGTGTGGCCCTAAAAGACAAAAAAAAAGGGGAGGGGGGAGAATCCATTCCACTCAAACATTCTAGAAGTTTCCACTGTGGCCCAGTGGGTTAATGATCTGGCTTGTCTTGGTGGAGGTGCCAGTTCAATCCCCGGCCCAGCACAGTGGGTTAAGGATCCAGCACTGCTGCTCGAGTTCAGTCCTTGGCCCGAGAACTTATGTGTGCCATGGGTGCAGCTGAAAAAGAAAAACAGAAACATTCTATGTATGGAGATAAAAGCCAGAGCTGTTTTTGGGTGTGTGTCCCTTGGCATGGACTTCAGTGCAATTATTTAAAGTCTGGTGGTGTGGAGTCCAAAGAAGTGATCTTCTACTTAATATATCAGTACAGACTAGGATTGTATGGATTATGTCTCCCACAGGTGACTCAAAGGACCTGACCCCTCTTTATCATTGCTTTTGAAACTGAAAATGATTTTTTACATTGTTTTTAGAACGTGCGTGTGTATGTGTGTGTGTGTCTCCCTGGAAGATGTCAATAAACATACAGTGGATGGCTGGATGCTACCTAGCTTGGTTTTTCTACAGTGGGAATCAGTCTGTGAACACTGACTGTGTCCCCTTTTGGATCTCTTGACTTCTTCCAGAGCTGACTTTAGCCACAGAATATAACTGGCTTAGCATGATAGAGTCTTCATAAAATGATGACCTGAGTCTGGAAACCCACGTTAAAGTTTTATCTTTTTTATTCTGAAAATTGTAACTTCACCTTTATTATTTCTATATAAATAATTTAAGTTGTACTTTTTATTTCATCTAGATTGTCTTGCAAGGACATTATTTCTGTATAAATAATTTAAATTGTACTTTTTATTTCATCTAGATTGTCTTGCAAGGACATGCAACAAGAGTAACTGCTAAATCTCAGCAGAGTGGAGAGAAGGCTTTTCGATGTGGATATGATGGATGTGGAAAATTATATACAACAGGCCATCATCTTAAGGTATATATGAGGGAAGGGCTGTGTCTAGTCATGAGAATACCCAGGACACCAAACGCCAGCATGATGTACTTGTAGCATTTTCAAACAGCTTTGTTCTCCTACCTATCGAGATGGAATCTCTCACACTCATATGCACACACAGAAGCCTGCAGATTTTAGAAACTCAGCTCGCTGAGGGCTTGGACTATGCTTCCTTCATTTCTGTCTCCCTCGTGTCCAGCGTACCATTCTACATATTTGAATACATTTTTGTGAAATATGAAATTTAGTTATATGAGAAATGTGTGTGTAATCAGTTCTGTCAACAGTGATTTTGCTGAAATCTAGCAAAAGGTGGTGTTAATTTGTACTGTACAAATACAAAGGTGTCACATATATAGGCCAAGTGTTTGGATTGCAGTTGAACACAGCATACTGTGACTCAAAAATAATAGCTACCATGTACTGAATAATTTACAGTGTGTCAGGAGGTGTGCTTTTAGCATATTTGCAGTAGCATCTCCATCATTTATTGGTGTGTAACCTTGACATGTTACTCTTAGTACCTCATTTTCCTTGTCTGTAATATCGGATGGTAAAAGTACCTCCCTCAGCAAGTTCCCATGTAGTGACAAGGGTTAAGGATCCGGTTTTCCTGGAGCTGTGGTGCAGGTTGCAACTGTGGCCTGGCTTCCATCCCTGGCCCAGTAACTTGCGTATTTTGCCAGTGTGGCAAAAAAAAAAAGTTAACTCCCTCAACAAGTGTTTGTGTGCATTAGGTAAGTTCATTCTGTGCGTGTGTAGTAAAGGGTCAGTGAATGCTGGCCATAGTCATGAGTATCCGTTTATCACAGCAGCCCCCTAGGGTCGGTACCGTTTCGTCCCCTCTTTACCGAGAAGCCTTCGAGGCTGAGAGAAGGCAAGTGCCATGGCCACACCACCCGTCAGAGGTGAAGCCTGGCCTCAGCTCGAGGCCCTGCCAGCAGCAGCCTCCACACCGGTCACCTTCCTCGGCCCCTGGCTCTCACCCTGTGCACGATCCATGCCAGCACCTTGGAGTCCTAGGAAAACTCAGACCTCCAATATTCCTGTTTCTTATTTAAAATGAGTACTTCTTAACATATAACGTTTGGTCCATATTGAGAATTATTGGGCTGTGGTTTCTGCAAAAAGAAAGTTTATGTGGAGACCGTCAGCCTGAAGGGCGCCTCAAGGAAGTAGACTCATGCTTGCATTTCAATGACAGGTCCATGAGCGGTCACACACAGGAGACCGGCCTTATCAGTGTGAGCATGCAGGCTGTGGGAAGGCATTCGCAACAGGTAAAAACAGGAATTTTCTCTGTTTCTTGGTTCCACTTACAGGTCAGGCAGAGAGATAGGTTAGAGGCAGGAACTGACCTCTTGCCTCGGTCTGATTTAGCAGGTGCACAGTGACCAGTTTTCCAGTCTCTCCCTTCCTGCCTCTGTCCTGCTGCTCTGTTTTCTCTCTTGGGGTTGTCATTTTTCTCCTCAGACGTCTTTCTCCCTACTGTGTTTGGATTTCACTCCACGTTCTGCTTTCTTTAAGCAGGAAAAACGAAAGCTGAGCCTTAAGCTGACAAGGGTTTAACATTTGGACAGACCTTGGTGGGCACCGTGGGGAACTGGAGCTGAGCAGTGGGACCATCCTGCCCAGGGAGCAGGGCCAGCCTCCCGACTCCCACTCTGTTCCTCATCCATGTCTCAATTCTACTTCAAGATTTTGGGGCATAAGTTGTGAACATCCAATAAGATTGGGGCACTTTTTTAAAAAAAATTTTATTATTTGATTTACAGTGGTCTCAATTTCTGCTGTACAGCAAAGTGATCCAGTTGTACATATTTTTTTCTCATATTACAAGACTGGGGCACTTTAAAGAAAGAAACACACAATCTCTTCCAGACAGAGATGAAACTGTTTGAATTTCCAGCAGGATAGGCCGGAGCTGTCATACTTTTGTACCTTGTTAATAGTTATTCTGGGAGTTCCCATCATGGCTTAGCAGAAATGAATCCAACTAGGAACCATGAGGTTGCGGGTTCGATCCCTGGCTCGCTCAGTGAGTTACGGATCTGGTGTTGCCATAAGGTGTGGTGTAGGTTGCAGACTTGACTCGGATCCCACGTTGCTGTGGCTGTAGCTCCGATTGGACCCTTAGCCTGGGAATCTCCACATGCTGTAGGTGCAGCCCTAAAATGACCAAAGACAAAAAAAAAAAAAAAGTTATTCTGTTGTACTTGCCTAAGATTATGTCCTTGGTGTTTACTATATTTTTCAGTAGCTTAATCTCATTGGGCATGCTTAGGGTCTTGTGTAATTAAATTTCTTATAATTTTTTCTTAAAGGTTATGGATTAAAAAGTCATGTCAGAACTCATACAGGAGAAAAGCCATATCGGTGTTCAGAAGATAATTGTACTAAATCTTTCAAAACATCAGGAGATCTACAAAAACACATCAGAACTCATACAGGTACTGCTGTGAAAAAGTATCATATCTAGGCCAGGAGTGCTTAATTTGCAGGGAGGGACTCTGGGAAGTAGCTTCTGGAAGCATTTTGGGGAGTCAGTATCCAAGGATTCTCGTAAACTCCTGAAACTCCATGCAGTTTGCCATTTGTGCATGTGTGCTTCTTTTCAGGAGGAGGGTGCATCACGCTGCTCGATTATGCTGTTAGCTGCATGGAGGAGTTCCAAAGGGGTTATCAGTTGCCCTAGATCACCAGCCCTCTCAGCTTTTAGGAACTCTCTGGGAAACAGGCTTATTTACCTAGGATAGTACGCCTGTTTAGTAGCCCAACCAAGACCAGACCCTAAGGCACCCAGTATTGCTTCTCCTGCATTAAGCTGCTCCTAAAAAAAGTATCTGGACCCCTAACAGCCCCACAGAAAGAAAGGCATGTTATTTCCTTGTGATCATCTTTCCTACCCTTTAAGTTTTCTTGTCTCCTTCTCCTAAAGAGTACTTTGCTGTTAGCTTCCCTCCACTCCTCTTCCTTCCTTGTACTTGATTATTTGAACATTGGTATTATAACGGTAATTATTTGCTTTGGGTCAGAGCTGGAAGAACTTCCGAAACTGTTGATAAGAGATGCTGTTATAAGCTGTTGACTAAGCAACAGAACCTAAGGTTTAGTTTGATATTTTAACTGTATATGTTTTAAATATAGTGTGATAACTTCATCCCCAAATACTTCTAAGTATTCAGAGATAGTTTAGCAGATTTCTATGAAAAATTCTTGCAGTCATTAAAGTTTAACTTTTTAGTTCAAATACGATCCCAAGTTGGCTTTATAATGTTTAGGAACAAAGCTGCAGGTCCCTGCTTGTATTTTATTTATGCTCTTATTTTTAATGTTTTACATCAGAGGCAAGCGTTTCCAAGCTCCTTAGAATAGTAGTATATCCAGCAAGTATTTTTGATGCATATTATGTATTAGACACTAGATTTTAAAGAGACCAAGAATTCTTTTTCTTCAAGTATTATAGAATAAATAAAGTAGGAAAGAAGCTTTTAGGGAATCCTAGGCTTGTTCTAAGTTAATCCTTTTCCTTGACTCTGTTTTTCTTTTGTATTTCTTTATGATATATATTTTTATGCTTTTCTCAGCTCATTTTTTAACATTCCCTTCTGGATGATTCCATCGTGGAAAGTCATGTAATCAGTGACGAGTTTTGAATACCATTCAGGTTTTTCTGTGTAAATTTAAGTTTGGAGTAGATGATGCTATGTATGGAAAAAAACAAAAACCGAAGGAGGTTCAAGACAAAAAGGCTAAAGACTTGAGCATCATTGATCCTAGGCAGAACTGAAGGATAAGATACTACAATTTTCTGTGGTTTTTGCATCATTTATTTCCCTTTATGCTTTCAGGAGAAAGGCCCTTTAAATGTCATTTTGAAGGCTGTGGTCGGTCTTTTACAACATCAAATATCAGAAAAGTGCATATTAGGACGCACACAGGAGAAAGACCTTATTACTGCACCGAACCAGGATGTGGGAGGGCATTCGCCAGTGCAACCAATTATAAAAACCACGTGAGGATACACACAGGTAACCATCTGTTTCTTGGGTCTTTAAACTTTCAAGGCTCAGTTTAACTCCTGTCTCTCCCATAAACCATTTACAAGTAATCTTTTCCCTCCTTCCTGCCGCTTAGCATGGCAGAGAGGGATTATGCCACTTGAAAAAAAGTCACCTTAGCATTTATACATTTATTTATTCAACACTGGTTGAACATCTACTGTGTGTTCCCTGCCAGCCAAGACAAATGTGGAGAGAGACAAGAATTGTCCAGGACAGTAGATTTGGTGAGGATAGTAGACATGTAAGTGCTGCAGATGTCTATGTATGTACATGTGTTTTGACAGCCTTTTTGAGATATGAGTCACTGCACAATTCATCCATTTAAAGTATATGATTCAGTGTTTTTTAATATACTTAGCCGAACCCAGATTTAGAGCACCCAACGCAATTTAGAACATTTTCATCCCACCTGAAAGAAACTCCATGCTTGTTAACGGTTTTCCCCACCCCACCCCCCAGCCATAAGAATTGCTATTCTGCTTTCTGTCCCTATGGATTTGCCTGTTCTGAATATTTCGTGTAAAGGGAATCGTATACAGTATGTGCTGTTCATTGTCTGGGTTCTTTCCCTTAGCATGATATTTTTGAGGTTCAGCCTTGTTATATCAGTAGTTCTTTCCTTTTTAATTACTGACAGTATTCTGTTATATGAATTTATCATATTTTATTTAGCCATTTACCAGTTACTTTCACTTTTTGGCTCTTACAAATAATGCTTCTGTGAGTAGTCATGTATGTTTTTATTCCTCTTGAGTCTATACCTAGGAATGGAATTGCTAGGTCATGTGATAACTGTGTCTAACATTTTGAAGAATTGCCAAACTGTTTTCCAAAGTGGCTGCAACATTTTACAGTCTCGTCAGCAATGTCTATATAAGGGTTGGAGTTTCTGCACATTATAACTAGTAGTGGTTGTTACCTGTGCTTGTAGCCCTCCTGGTGGATGTGAAGTGATACCTGTCTCATCGTGATTTTCATTTGCGTTTTCCCGATGTGCTCAGGATGTTGAGCATATTTTTGTGTGCTTAGCGGCTATTTGTGTGTGTGTCTTTTCAGGAAATGCCTTTTCAGGACCTTTGCGTATTTTTGAAATTGGGTTGTCTTTTTTTTGTTGTTGTGTCATAAGAATTCTTTATTATATTCTGGATATAAGTCCTTTGTT
>PVHT020000037.1:11245129-11268000 GCA_004024745.2 Catagonus wagneri | reverse complement strand
CATCGTGATTTTCATTTGCGTTTTCCCGATGTGCTCAGGATGTTGAGCATATTTTTGTGTGCTTAGCGGCTATTTGTGTGTGTGTCTTTTCAGGAAATGCCTTTTCAGGACCTTTGCGTATTTTTGAAATTGGGTTGTCTTTTTTTTGTTGTTGTGTCATAAGAATTCTTTATTATATTCTGGATATAAGTCCTTTGTTACGTATGTGATGTACAGATATTTTTTCCTGTTCACTTTCTTTTTTTCTCTAGGGCCGCACCCGCGGCATATGGAGGTTCCCAGGCTAGGGTCGAATCGGAGCTGCAACTGTCGGCCTACACCACAGCCACAGCAACACAGGATCCGAGCCGCCTCTGTGACTTACACCACAGCTCACAGCAATGCCAGATCCTTAACCCACTGAGCGAGGCCAGGGATCGAACCTGCAACCTCATGGTTCCTGGTCGGATTCATTAACCTCTGCGCCCCGATGGGAACTCCTATGCAGAAATTCTTGGTGGGTTATAACAGAGGTACTTAAGAACATTTTGGTGATATTTGGGGAAATTGGCTAGGATTCTTAGATCGGCTGGGAAAAACCTTTTTCCCACTTAAAGTAATGGAATATAGACTCGCCTGAAAGTTAGCCATTCAGCACGTTTTATGGGCAAATTAAATTCCAGTAAGAGAGGTGCTACATCAAGTTTGGCCATAGTGATCTTTGGGACATGCAGGTAGAGCAGTGTTATCAAATGTGGAGGTTCACTGGATTCACCTTTTAAAAATAGACTGACTCCCCAGCTCTTATCTGCAAAGATTCTGGCATAATATTATTGAGGTGAGGCCCAGGCATCAGTATTTATTAAAAACTGTCCAGGATTTCCCATTGTGGCTCAGTGGGTTAAGAACCCAACATAGTGTGTGTGAGGATGCGGGTTTGATCCCTGGCCTTGTTCAGTGGGTTAAGGATCCAGCATTGCTGCAAGCTGTGGTGTAGGTCACAGTGGCTCAGCAGTGTTGTAGATTCAGCTGCAGCTCCCATTTGACCCCTAGCCCAGGAACTTCGATGTGCCACAGTTGTGGCCATAAAAACAAAAGAAAAACAAACAAAAATCTCTCCTTGGAGTTCCTGTGGTGACTCAGCGGTTACGAATCAGACTAGCATCCATAAGGATGCAGGTTCTATCCCTGGCCCCACTCAGTGGGTGTAAGAATCCAGCGTTGCCATGAGCTGTGGTGTAGGTTGCAGATACTGTTCAGAACTGATGTTGCTGTGGCTGTGGTGTAGGCTGGCAGCTGCAGCTCCAATTTGACCCCTAGCCTGGAGACTTCATATTGCCTTGGGTACAGCCCTAAAAAAGAAAAAGAAAAAAAACCTCTCCAGGTCTTTTATATGCAAACATGATTAAAAATCACTGACGTAGGGAGTTCCCGTCATGGTGCAGTGGAAACGAATCCAACTAGGAACCATGAGGTTGCAGGTTCGATCCCTGGCCTTGCACAGGTGGGTTAAGGATTCGTCGTTGCCCTGAGCTGTGGTATAGGTTGAAGACCTGGCTCAGATCTGTCATGGCTGTGGTGCAGGCTGGCAGCTGTAGCTTCGATTAGACCCCTGGTCTGGGAACCTCCATAGGCCGCGGGTGCGGCCCTAAAAAGCAAAATAAATAAGTAAATAAATAAATAAAATGAAGAATCACTGAAGTAGAGATATCAAGCAGTTATAAGTGTTGGTCTGACTCACGAGGTAGGTCTGGACTGGAAGAAAAGATTAGCTAATGATCATCGAATAGATGGTACCGTAAAAGCTCAAATTATGCTGTAACTGGAATGTAAAGATTCAGCTGTGTGAACAGTCCATTCTTGCAAGGATGGTCAGAAGACCCAGTTGAGACTATGCGGCTTGTCATTAGGGAACTCAGAAGTGCAATTCAGGTCTGTTTATGTCTTCATGAAAAGATGCTCAGCACCAGTAATTATCAGGGAAATGCAAATCAAAACCACAGTGGGTCATCACCTCCCACCTGTCACAGTGGCTATTATCAACAAGACAGTGTTGCTGAGAATGTGGAGAAAGCAACCCTCTTGTGCTGTTGGTGGGAATATAAATTGGTACAGCCACTGTGGAAACAGTATGGAGATTCCTCAGAAATAAAAAACAGAGCTACTGGAGTCCTCTTGTGGCTCAGTGGGTTAAGGATCTGGCATTATCACTGCAGCAGGTCAGATCACTTCTGTGGCTCGGGTTTGATCCCTGGCCTAGGAACTTCCGCATGCCACAGAGGTGGCCAAAAAGAAAAGGAAAAAATAAGTAAAACCACCATATGATCCAGCATTTCTACTTCTGGGTATTATAATGACAAAAACAAAAACACTAATTCAAAAAGATACACACCCCTTGTTCACTGCAGCATTATTTCCAATAGCTGAGATATAGAAGCAACCTAAGTGTCCATTGATAGATGAATGGACATACGTACATACATACAGTGAAATACCAGCCATAAAAAAAGAATGAAATCTTGCCATTTCTGACAACATGGTGGACCTAGAGAGTATTAAGCTAAGTGAAATAAGTCAGACAGAGAAAGACGAATACCATAAGATTTCACTTATATGTGGAAGCTTAAAACAAAACAAATGAACAAACGTAACAAAACAAAAACAAATCTGTAGAGTAGAGAAAACAAACTGATGGTTGCTTGAGGGGCAGGGCTTGGGGGATTAGTGAAATGTGTGAGGAAGATTAAGAGGTACAGACTTCCAGTTATAAAATAAATAAGTCATAGAATGCGTAGCGTAGGGAATCCAGTCAGTAGTATTGTAATAACTTGGTTATGTTAGCAGGTGGTAACTAGACTTACTGTGGTGATGATTTTATAATGTATAAAAATGTCGAATCACTAGGTTATATACTTGAACCTAATATAATATTTTAAGTCAATCATACCTCAATTAAAAAGAGTACAATTTTGGGAGTTCCTGTCGTGGCTCAGCAGTAATGAACCCAACTAGTATCCATGAGGACGAGGGTTTGATCCTTGGCCTTGCCCAGTGGGTTAAGGATAAGGTGTTGCCATGAATTGTGGTGTAGATTGCAGACTCAGCTTGGATCCCACAATTCTGTGGCTGTGGCACAGGCTGGCAGCTGCAGCTCTGATTTGATCCCTGACCTGGGAACTTCTGTATGCTGCAGGTGTGGCCCTAAAAAGACCAAAAAAAGTGGAATTTCGAAACCAAAACAACCCCTCAAAAAACAAACTCATAGGTGTTCATGGTGTCCTAGCAGATAAGGATTCCATGTTGTTGTTGCTGAGGCTTGAGTTCGACCCCTGGTCCAGGAAATTCCCCATGCCTCAGGCAAGGCCAAAACCCCCCACCCCAAAACCGAGTTCACTTATAGCATGACTTTGGTTTGGTGCCACCTAGTGGCAGTTTCTTCTGCACCCAAAATTCAGTAGGGACTCCTCTTTACATTGGAATCCTTGGCGTTTCCTGCCTGGCCTTGCCTGTCACGTCTCCCCAGCCACCATTTTCCAAGATTAGAACTTTAACCTGCTCTGCTTTGAGCATGTGGACTGGAGAGAGGACAGAAAGCAATCTCAATTACTTCATGCCTAAGACATATATTACAGGTTACATTAGTGTGGTGGTTTTACTGTGTTTAGAACCATGGAAAAGATGCAGTTCCCCAAGGAAGGTACAAATGAGAGCAAAGTGGAATATATGCATATGCACATTTTAGAGATTATACCAGTTCACACCAAGACTTCCAGTTCAAACTCATCCTACAGAGCTCTTTCTTTTCTTCCCCCACTCCGTATTTGTATGTCCCTCCTTCCGTAGTGAGAGCTCTGGCTTCCAAGAGCATTGACTTTGCTCTTGCTCAGTGTTTTATTACATCTAAAATAGTTTGAGTTGTTTTGTCCCTAGGACTGTGATAAACAAGTCTACCAAAAAGAGTTGAAGATTTGTTTGTTTGCTGCTTTCCCTACCCTAGCCTAGTCCAAGACTGAGGTCATTAAAGTATACTGTGTGTATGAGTTACTTTATTAGTTTATCCTCCCCCTGGCCCCATACCCCTTCTAAGTGGTGAAAAGTGTTCATTTATTCTATAGTTAGGTTAATTTGTTCCACTTTGCTTTTAGTGTTAGATTCCCACCTCTGCATGTTAAACAGTGTCTAAATATTTTGTGGTATTAAATAATTATTGTTAGCTTTCTCATTTCAAAAAAGTGTCCATCTTTTATACAATCTCTTTATAGGTGAGATGGAATGCTTTTGGAGCTGTTTCAGAATAATGCAGGGTAGGACGAGGGGGCAGAAATGTGTGCTGAATCAATGAAACTCTGTTGGCTGTAAATTCATAGCTGAAGCTAGATGATTGGTACATGGGGGTTATTGCACTGTTTCTCTATACTTTTGTATATGTTTGAAATTTTCTATAATAAAAATTCTAAAAAAATGTACTGCCTGTATTATTCTCAAACTGTTTCATGGAAGAAGAATTCCGTTGTATTGAGTTGTTTTTAGTGAATATTCAGTAGCTTTTGACTGGATGCAAGAAGGCAAGTGAAGTTGATAGGACATATGTATCCTTTTAGATGTACTGACATGTCCAAATTGTGTCTAACAGACTTTTTAGAAAATCTGTTCATTATCATTATAAAAGCTTTAGGGTAAGCTGCATTAGTTATAGTAAAAGCTGCATTTATTGTTGTCGTCATTAGTAAAGGATCACTAATATCTAGATTATCTAGTTATAGGTAACAAGAACAGTTTTGACAAAGCTTGTAGTTAACTGGACAATAAACATCTCCATCCTGACTTTTCATATCTCTTGAAATTAAGGGTAAAGTGGCATCCAGGCATATGGGATAAGACTCGGGGTACAGAACACCCTTTGAGCCCAGTTGAAACGAGAGTTAGGGCATCTTGTCTTGTGTATTGCCTCGTAGCAGGATAGAAAAGGGTTTGACAATGATTTATTTTTGCCATTAGAGGCTCCCCCTCTCTTTGTGCCCTCACAGGATATGGAATGATTATGCCTTCCTAAGTAAAAGTTGATTTTTTTCTTTTTTTGGTGTGTTCTTAGGGGAAAAGCCATATGTTTGTACAGTCCCTGGATGTGACAAAAGATTTACAGAATATTCCAGTTTGTACAAACATCATGTTGTTCACACTCACTCCAAGCCATACAACTGTAACCACTGTGGGAAGACATACAAGCAGATCTCAACGCTGGCCATGCACAAACGGACAGCCCACAATGACACTGAGCCCATTGAGGAGGAGCAGGAAGCCTTCTTTGAGCCTCCCCCAGGTGAGGGGTTTTTTTTTTTTTTTACAGTATATCTCTGTCTGAGAATCAACAGTTATGAACATAATTTATGATTTAAAGCATTTTCTCAAATCATAAAGTTTCTTTCGAATAGTCATATAAACATCATTTGCGCCTGTGATAATTGCTATCAGAGAAGGGTACTTAATGCTCTGGGCTATATAAGAGGACAAGTTAGTTTAGTCTGAAAGTCAGAGAAGGCTCCATTTGAGGAAGTGATTTTTTGAGAGATCTACAGGGTAAATAGGGGTTAACTTGCTAGAGGCAGGAACATGGTACAGGAAGAGCGGTGGAAAACTGGGAGCAAAGGCAAGAGAGGGACTGGCACAGGCGGAAAGCCCTGAGACTCAAAAGAGCAAAGGAAATTGGAGAGACTGAAAGAAGCCTAGCCAGAGCGGCACTTCTGCCTGTGGAGCAGTGTGAAATGAGGCTGCACAGCCAGGGAGGGGCCGCCGGACTTTTCGGGTGTGTTAGGGTGTCTTCATCCTAAGAGTGGGGAGGCACTCCCAGATAACTCTTAGTTGACTCATGTGCTACTCAGTAGTGCTGCAGTAGACAAAAACATTCATTTCAGTAAAGACAAACTCTTAAAAAATATTTTAGAGAATTAGATTCTGTGATTTCAGTTAAATAACTCAGTATAGCTAAATAGGTAAAATGAAGTAGATTTCTCTAAAACAAAACTCAAAACAAGTTCCCTGCTTCGTTGAGTACCTCCTTAATTAAGTAAATTTGAAAACTAAAGCATCTTTACTAGAGCTCCCATGGTGGCACAGTGGGTTAAGTCTCCAGCTTTGTCACTGTTGTGGCTCTGGTTACAGCTGTGGCCTGGGCTCAGCCCTGGCACAGGAACTTCTGCATGTCGTAGGCACAGTCAGAGAAAATAATAATAATAATTCCCTTTAGTTCTAGTTTATCTTTTTGGATGTCAGTCATGTGATAGTAGGAAAATAACAATTCCTTCACTCCAGACTGCTCTACCATTTTCTAGCCAAAGCACTGAAAGTGTGCACGGTTAGGCATTGTAGAAACTGCTGAACCCTTGCAGTTAGAAAGCAGACTTGGAAATGTCAAACCTAGTCTCAAGATTCTTCTTTCTTGTAAGTTCCCTGGTGGCCTAGTGGTTAAGGATCCAGCGTCACTGCTGTGGCTAGGGTTGTTGCTATGGTGTGGTTTTGATCCCTGGCCCGGGAACTCCTGCATGCTGTGGGTTTAGCCAAAAAATAAATAAATAAATAAGACTGTTCCTTTCTTGGAGTTCCCGTCATGGCTCAGTGGTTAATGAATCCAACTAGAAACCATGAGGTTGCGGGTTCGATCCCTAGCCTTGCTCAGTGGATTAAGGATCCGGTGTTGCCGTGAAGTGTGGTGTCGGTTGCAGACTCAGCTTGGATCCCGCATTGCTGTGGCTGTGGCGAAGGCCGGCGTCTACAGCTCCTGTTAGACCCCTAGCCTGGGAACCTCCATATGCGGCGGTTGCGGCCCTAGAAAAGGCAAAAAGACAAAAAAAAAAAAAAATTAGGATTGTTTTTCTAAGAATAAGGGTTGGTTATGTTCCTTTTCTCCCAAATGATCTCCTAGGTTTTGAACCCGTTGGCATAAAGGTGTAATAAGTATAATAAATAGCCATAAAACAGAACAAAAAGAAATGAAGCAGTGAGTGTCCTAGAGATCACACCATGATGACTACAGCTGTATGAGCGCAGGCATCATAAGTACTTTTAAATCAGCATATAATGTCCTTCTTTGAAGGAAGAAACTCCGTGTTTACCCTCTTTCTGCCTCACTTGAGGTACAGTAGGAGAGAGGGATCGGTGACCTTCCTGGCTGCCAGGAAGGGCAGTAACTGCTGTTTACTTGCTGGTTCTCTGTGAAATAAAGAAGTGGGTGTGGGCTCCTGTTCTTTCATTTAGGGAGTGTTTCACCTTACCCCAGAGAAGGTGCCACTGCTTTGTCTTTATGCAGTGATGTCACTGTGTCCTGACGACTGGCCGTCAGTCACTTGTGTTAAAGAGAAAGTAACTTAGTGTTGGTAGTTCAGGTTTTGTGGTTCATGTTTAGGAAGATTCTCTTATTTTTCATACTTCGTAAGTGACTGCAAAGACCTTAGTGCATACTTGCCATGCTGGAAGGGTTATTTGCCTGTTAGTCATCCTGTGCAGTCCCTGCTTCCCGCTGCAGCACACATGCACAGTATCACGTAATTATTCCAATCAAGAGGATAAGAGATGTCTGTCAAAATTAGAACAGTTACACTTTATGTGGAAAAGTGTGGTTCGGTCTGCTTTGATTTGGTTTGGCTTTGCAGAAGAGGAGACAGAGAGATTGGCAGGAGGTGCTGGAAGCCATTCTCATGATTTAGAATTTAACACTTAAACCCTTTAATTTTTTGTCCGTTTCTCCATAATATTTGAAATATCCTCAATTTTCTTTTTCTTTTTTTTTTTTTTTGGCTTATAAACAATATAAATTTATTTTTCACAGTTTTGGAGGCTAGGAAGTCCAAGATTAAGGCCCTGGCAGATTCGATGTCCTGCTTCCTAGTTCATAGACGACTGTCTTTTTGCTCCATCCTGAGGTGGCGGAAAGGATGAAGGATGTCTAATCCCTTTCATGAGGTCTCCAGTCACCTCCCAAAGGCCACCCACCCCAGTATCAACATGTAGAATGTTAGGAGTAAACGTGTGAATTCTGGGTGACACAGTGTTTAATCTATAGTACTAGGGACAACTTTTAACTAATACTCATTACTTACAGGATAAAGCCCAGGACCTTCATAAAGTGTACAGCTGCTGACTTGTCCAGTATCTTCTGCCATTATCCATTTTGCTGCAAATTCCCAAGTCACAAAAATTAGTGCAGTTCCTATTAATCATATCATTGGATAACTTGATGTTTCTGTTCATGCTGATTGGTCTGCCTATAACATACCTCTGTGATAGACTTTGTTGCAGTTGCCTATTTGTATATACATCTTCCCTTCTAAATTTTGACCACTTAAGAAAAGACAGCTAACAGAGGGACTAATAAATAATCCCTCCATAAATGCTCATTAAACTAAAATTAGCTATCCTGATATTTTGGGAGAGTTGACAGGCCAAGGTGAGCTCTCTCTCTCTCTCACACCCTCAATATCTAAGCAATATGTGTTGTAAATTGAATATTGACCAGTATAGCAGTAGGTTGAAAGAGATTAGAAAATATCCTGTATTTTCATAACAGCTTGGTTGGTTGATCAAATAAATAATTCGTTTTTTTTAAACAGGTCAAAGTGAAGATGTTCTTAAAGGGTCCCAGATCACTTACGTCACAGGTGTGGAAGGGGATGATGTTGTGTCTACACAGGTAGCCACGGTAACCCAGTCTGGGTTGAGTCAGCAGGTTACACTCATATCCCAGGACGGGACTCAGCATGTAAGTACCCACCAAAAGCAAACAACTTAAATAATATTTTTCTGAGGCTGGGCTTGAAAGGCAGGTTGGGTCCCAGTTGAGGAAAGCCTTGAAATAGGGCACGAAGTTTGGAGTTCAACTGTAGGCGGTGCTGGATCTTCTGAAGAGACTACATGCAGGGAGAGTAGGAGAGAGATTTGTGACTCTGTAGAATTCAGGTGATGTTATGCGTGTAGTTCAAAGGGGAGGTGATGAGTTCAGAACCACAGTGAAATCAAGGGCTTGAAAAGTAATGCACCTTGTGAAGCACAGTTCAGAGAAGGGATAGGATTTGGTGGCTGATTCAGTCCAGGAGGTAAGACTGAGAAATCAGCAGAGGTTTGGCTGAGGTATTGAGGACATCATTAAAAGATCCTGGGAAGTCAGTGATAGGACAGACCTGTGAAATTTCCAGAATATGGCTCTTTCCCTACCTGGAATCATGGGATTTCACTTAACTAGCTTCACAGAATTAAGAGAACAGGTATCTTGATTTCTGCAGGAAAAGCAATATAATGGTTGTTGGTTATTGTTCAATAGTCCAACTTGTCATTGTTTTCTAAATGCCACTAGCCTAAAATAATTCAGACTTGACTTCGTATCTAAGCTGTAGCTAAGGTTGCCTTAGTATTTGATGGAAACAGACATGAGGTTCTCTATCCTCCTGTCTGCCTCTTCTGGGCAGAACGCTCTTCCTGCCTGTCTCTCTGAGAGCTTTAGCTGCCATGATTAATCTGCCGTCTGGGTTGATAGCCATTGCTGTGCTGATGTTGGCTGGAAGGCAGAAGACGCTTCAGGAGAGGAAAGTCCAAAGCACTTGTACCATCCCATTTATCCCTCTTCCCTTTACTCTGATGTCATGAATTCCACACGGTCCACTGATGGGCACATAAGGTTAAACATATTTACTAACACAGCTAATGCAGTATCAACCCTAAGGCTTTTTAAAAAATTAGATCATCACAGACAGAGGGTCTACGAAGGTCCTTTGGTCTAACCTCCTTCCCTCACTATGCAGGAGAAATTCCCTCTGCAGCAGCCCCAGAACAGATGAGGCAGCTTCTCTCCTCAGAGGCACCCTGTTCCATTGTTGGATAATTCAAGTGTTTATCAGACTGGAACCTACACCGTGTCATCCACCCATGGCTCTTCTCTGACCTTATAGAATGAATCCAGTCCCTCTTCATGCATTTTGAGGGCTTGTTTTTTAAACTTTTTCTTATTAAAGTATAGTTGATTTACAATGTTGTGCCCATTTCTGCTGTACAGCAAAGTGACTCCGTCATACATATATATACATTATTTTTTTTCTCTTTTTGGTATTCTTTTCCATCATGGTCTATCCCAGGAGACTGGATATAGTTCCCTCTGCTATACATGAGGACCGTATTGCCTCTCTGTTCTAATTGTAGTAGTTTGCACCTACTAACCCCAAACTCTCAGTCCATCCCCTCCCCCTCAGCAGCCACAAGTCTGTTCTCCATGTCCGTGAGTCTGTTTCTGTTTTGTAGATAGGTTCATTTGTGACTTATTTTATTTTAATTTTTTTTTTTGTCTTTTGTTGTTTTTAGGGCTGTACTCACGGCATGTGGAGGTTCCCAGGCTAGGGGTCTAATCGGAGCTACAGCTGCCGGCCTATACCACAGCCACAGCAACACGGGATCTGAGCCGCATCTGCGACCTATACCACAGCTCACGGCAATGCCAGATCCTTAACCCACTGAGCGAGACCAGGGATCGAACCCGCAACCTCATGGTTCCTAGTCAGATTCGTTTCCGCTGCACCATGACGGGAATTCCCATTTGTGCCATATTGTAGATTCCACATATAAGTGATATCATATGGTATTCGTCTTTCTCTTTCTGACTTACTTCACTTAGTATGAGAATCTCTAGTTGCATCCATGTTGCTGCAAATGGCATTATTTTGTTCTTTTTTATGCCTGAATAGTATTCCCTTGTGTATATGTACCACATCTTAATCCATTCATCTGTCAGTGGACATTTAGGTTGTTTCTATGTCTTGGCTATTGTAAATGTGCTATGAACATATGGGCCCATGTATCTTTTTGAATTGTAGTTTTGTCCAGATATATGCCCAGGAGTGGGATCGCTGGGTCATATGGTAGTTCTATATTTAGTTTTCTGAGGAAGCTCCATACTGTTTTCCATAGTGGTTGTACCACTTTACATTCTTACCAACAGTGTAGGAGGGTTTCCTTTTCTCCACATCCCCTTTACTATTTGTTATTTGTAGACCTATTAATGGATGGCCATTCTGACTGGGTGAAGTGGTAACCTTAGTAGTTTTGACTTGCATTTCTCTAATAATTAGGGATGTTGTGCATTTTTTCATGTGTCTATTGGCCATCCATATGTCTTCTTTGGAGAAATGTCTGTTTAGGTCTTCTGCTCATTTTTTGCTTCAGTTGCTTAGTTTTTTGTTTGTATATTTTGGTGATTAAGCCCTTGTTGGCTTACATTGTTTGCAACTATTTTCTCCCATTCCATAGATTGTCTTTTTTTTTTTTTTTTATGGTTTTCTTTGCTGTGGAAAACCTTGTAAATTTGATTAGGTCTCATTCATTTATTTTTATTTGTTGCCTTGGGAGACGGACCTCAGAAAACATTCATAAGGTCGATGTCAGAGAATGTTTTGCTTATGTTCTCTTCTAGGAGTTTTATGGTGCTATGTTTTATGTTTCGGTCCTTAAGCCATTTTGAGTTTATTTTTGTGCATGGTGTGAGGGTGTGTTCTAGTTTTGTTGATTTACATGCGGCTGTCCAGTTTTCCCAGAACCGCTTGCTGAAGAGACTGTCTTTTTCACATTTAATATTCTTGCCTACTTTGCCAAAGATTAATTGACCATAGGTGTCTAGGTTTATTTATGGACTTTCTATTCTGTTTCATTGATCCATATGTCTGTTTTTGTACCAATAACATACTGTTTGGATTACTGTAGCTTTGCCATATTGTCTAAAGCTGGAAGAGTTATGCCTCATGCCTTTCCCCCACCTCAGGATTACTTTGGTAATTCTGCGTGTTTTATGGTTCCATATAAATTTTTGGATTATTTTTTCTAGTTCTGTGAAAAATGTCATGTATAACTTGATAGGGATTGCATTAAATCTGTAGATTGGATAGTATGGCTATTTTAACAATATTAATTATTCCAGTATAGGAACATGGGATATCTGTTCATTTCTTTGAATCCTCTTTAATTTCCTTTATTAATGTTTTATAGTTATCCATATATGTCTTTCATTTCCTTGGCCAGATTTATTCCTAGGTCTTTTATTTTTGGGGGTGTGATTTATTTTTTTTTTTGTATGTTTTAGAACAGCTATTTTCTCCATCCCAATGTTGTATTTTCTCTATATATAACTTTCCTATTTCCTTTAGGACTTAGATTACTATTCCATTCCCTGGTCAATTAAACAATAGACATTTGGGTTGAGCATCAACCCAGTGCCAGACATTTTGGAAAATTTAGGGTAGGGAGTACAGGAAGGTATCATAATCTGCAAGGAGAGGGGCATTCCTAAAATGAATAGTAATTTCTCATAATGATAGGTTTATAATGGACAGATATGTAAAGTGTTGTGACAACCTGGAGGGAGGAGTTAATGATTCTTCCTGAAGGAGTCTTGGAGGCCTTTGTAGAGTATGGCCATTTAGCTGGGTTTTGAAGAAATTTCATGAGTTAGCCAGGCAGAGAGTAAAGGAAAGGGCAGAGCCACAGGAATGTAACAGAATATGACACTCCCTGGGATTGCACATGATTTTTTTGTGGTTGGAGTGCCAGATTTGTGTGCTGGCTTGGAGGTAGTGAGAGAGTCTGGAGATGCTGTTAAGGCAGGTCATGAAAGGTCATGAATGCCATGTAAGAAGTCTGAACTGTAGTGATGAGGAGTCACTGGGGATTTGAGCAGGGAAGGTATGAAATTTGCTTGTTTTTTAGAAAGGTAACAAAGGAGAGGATTATTAGGGAAGGTTAGACTAGATGCCTGGGAAGAAGTTATATTATTGCAGGAAATTAAATGGAGAAAAACAGGGGTCTAAATTGGCAATAGAGATGGAGAGGAGGAAATGCATTTTACAAATATTCAGTTTTTCTGATGACCTCTTTCTGAGTTGATTCCATTGTAAAATGCTTATTTGCTCCCGTAGACTTAGACAAGGATCAGGCCTACTCCTTAATAAAGATTGCCAAAGAAAACAAGAAAATATTGACTTTTTTTAAAACAGGGGTTCGCTGGTAGCTCAGCAGGTTAAAGATCCAGTGTTATCACTGCCGTGGCACAGGTTCGATCCCTGGCCCAGGAACTTCCGCGTGCCATGGGTGCAGCTCAAAAACAAAACAAAACAAAAAAACAAGAACTTAGACTTACTGTGAAGTGCATTGTGTTGCAGGTCAACATATCTCAAGCTGACATGCAAGCCATTGGCAACACCATCACCATGGTTACACAGGATGGGACGCCCATCACTGTGCCCACTCAGGACGCAGTCATCTCCTCAGCAGGGACGCATTCTGTTGCTATGGTTACTACGGAGGGTACAGAAGGCCAGCAGGTAATTGCTTTTTTCTTTTATACCAATCACTATATATCAATGTCAAAACAGTTACATAGGTGTACATATGATACAGTGGGTACACACACCAACCTCAGATTGAATCCCAGTTTTATAACTTCTTCTTTTTGTTTGTTTTGTTTTGTTTTGTTTTTGCTTTTTAGGGCCACACCCACGGCATGTGGAGGTTCCCAGGCTAGGAGTCTAATTGGAGCTGTCTCTGCCGGCCTATGCCAGAGCCACAGCAACGCCAGATCCAAGCCGCGTCTGCAGCCTACACCACAGTTCACGGCAGCGCCGGATCCTTAACCCACTGAGCGATGCCAGGGATTGAACCTGCAACCTCGTGGTTCCTAGTCGGATTCGCTAACCACTGCACCATGACGGGAAGTCCCAGTTTTATAACTTCTTAGCTGCATAACCCTTTTTTTCCCTCATCTGTAAAATAGGAATGGTTACTGCATCTACACCGTAAGGTTAATAGAAGATTGAGATAATACGTATAAAGTACCCAGGTAAATATTAGGTATTCATTAATGGTCACTCTTCCTGTCATCATCATCATTAGATAGGGAAAAAATTTATTTGCAGAATTTAATTTCTTGAATATGTAATATATTCACATAGTTCAAGAATCAAAAAGTATAAGGAGCTCCCTTTGTGGCTCAGTGGTAACAAACCTGACGAGTATCTATGAGGATGCAGATTCTGTCCCTGGTGCCACTCAGTGGGTTAAGGATCTGGCGTTGCCACAAGCTGTGGTGTATGTCCCAGATGCGGCTCGGATCTGGCATTGCTATGGCTGTGGTGTAGGCGGGCAGATGTAGCTCTGATCAGACTCCTAACCTGAGAACTTCCATATGCCTCAGGTGTGGCCCTAAAAAAGAAAAAAAAAGTCAAAAAGTATATACAAATATGCAGTAAAAAGTCTTCTTTCTGCCCCAGCCTCCATCAGCCTGGTTCTTGCCCCTGTGGGGATAATCCACTTTATCAGTTTCTTGTGTGTTTTTCCAGCGATTCGTTAAGCATGTGCAAACAAGGACACACAGTCGTCTCCCTTCTGTCCCGTATTATGGTGGTAAAGTCTGTGGTGCTCTTCGCCTCGTTGGGATTTTTAACCTTAGTAATACATCTAGAAAATCTGCTTCATCATATAGAGAACTTCCTCTTTCTTTTTTTTTAAGCTATATCATATCCTGCTGTATGGACATGCCATAATTTATTGAAAGGCTTTTGCTGTTTCAAATAACACATAAAAACTTGTGCCGATGTGATTTTGCATGTCTGTGAGTCTGTCTGCCACTAGGTAAATCCCTAGAGTGGAATTGCTAGGAGAAGAGACATAAGCATTTGTAATTGTGGCAAGTGCTGCCAGACTTCCCTTCTAGGATTGTGCCAATGGACATTCCTCCGTGCAGCATTCGGGAGTGTCTCTTCCACTTCCGACAGTCAACATAGTGGTATCAAACCTTTAGAGTTTTGCCAATCTGATGTAGCTCCTTTTAGTTTTAATTTTTCATTTCTCTAAATGATATTGGTTAATACATTTCAGAACTATTCATGTGCTGTGCTACAGTTGATAGCTGTAATTCTCCCTAAGTTCATTTGTAGATTCAATACCGACACAATCAAAATCCTAGCAGACATTTTTAAAGATAGATAATCTGATTCTAAACTTTACATGAATATGTAAAGACCTAAAATAGCCAAAACATTCTTGAAAAAAGGACAAAGTTGGAATTCTGTTGTGGTGCAGTGGAAAATGAATCTGACTAGTATCCATGAGGATGTGGGTTCAATCCCTGGCCTCACTCAGTGGGTTGGGGATCTGGCGCTGCCGAGAGCTGTGGTATAGGTCGTAGACATAGCTCAGATCCTGAGTTGCTCTGGCTGTGGCATAGGCTGGCAGCTGTAGCTCTGATTCGGCCCCTGTCCTGGGAACTTCTGTATGCTGTGAGTGTGGCCCTAAAAAAAAAAAGGTTGAAAGCCTTCTACACTTCGTAATACCAAACTCTGAATCGTAAATCTTCTAGAAGTGAATGTTTTACAGCCTTACGGTAGAGATTTCTTGGACAGGAACAAAATGCCCTAATAAAATTTTTTCTTTTCTAATAATTGAATTTCTTCAAAATTAATTCTACTCACCAAAAGACAACATGAAGAAAAAGAGTACGTAAACCCTGAACTGGGGCATTCCCATTGTGGCTCAGCAGCAAGGAACCTGACTAGTGACCCTGAGGATGCAGGTTTAATCCCTGGCCCCGCTCATTGGTTTAAGGATCTGACATTGCCTTGAGCTGCAGTGTAGGTTGCACATGTGGCTCAGATCTGGCATTGCTGTGGCTCCAATTTGACCCCTAGCCTGGGAACTTCATATGCCACAGGTGTGGCCCTAAAAAAAAAAAAAAACTCTTTTGCATTTAACATAGCATTTTTGAGATTTATTCATATTCTTGTTTATACATCAGTCTATTCTTTTTTATTGCTGAGCAGTATGTTATAAGAGTATATCAAAATTTATTGATATAGGAGTTCTCATCGTGGCTCAGTGGTTAATGAATCCGACTAGGAACCATGAAGTTGCAGGTTCGATCCCTGGCCCCACTCAGTGGGCTAAGGATCCAGCGTTGCTGTGAGCTGTGGTGTCAGCTGGTGGCTACAGCTCTGATTAGACCGCTAGCCTGGGAACCTCCATATGCCGTGGGTGTGGCCCTAGAAAAGATTTTTAAAAAAATTTTATTGATATATTCTTTTTTTGATGAACATTTGGAATGTTTTTAGGTATCATAGAACAGGTATAGTTGATGCCGTTTTCTGTTATCTACATAGAAAAAGCTATATTTGTGGTTTAAGAGCCACAAAAGCACTTTTAACCATTTCGGCTAGATGGTTCAGGACCAAGATGGAAAGATTCCGTGGACTCTAAAAGAGGAAATGAGTATAAGAAGATATGTTGCTGTTTTGTCAGTATTGCTACTGTTTTCCTAGTTAAATGGAAATCTGATTTACAACGGAACAGATAAAACAGGAGAATATTATGTGTCTACCGCTGATCCAGACTCAGGCGCAAATAGGCATTTGAGTTGTGGATTAGTCCACCTGTGTCACTTCCCAGGCAGCCACATAGGATCATAGAATCCAGGCACAGTCACGTCTTTAGTAACCTCTGCAGGTTAGCAGAGCCTGGGATAGCGAGTCCACGCCTCCAGTGTCTCCACCCCGTTTTGCCGTGGGCTCACTTCATAACCCTGCATAGGTCTCTTCTTTCTGAGCTCAGCTTCCTCAGATAAAAAACCAGGATTCCAGATTAGACAACAGATAGGGTCTTTTCCAGTGTTAGGCTTCTGCAAGTCTGTGGTCAGAAGTGGGGTTTTCCTTTTGATTTTGAAGACGGTCCCTTTGCATTAAATGGATTCTAACCTATTTGAATCATAGTTTTAATTCTTCTTTGTATTTTTAAAGGTTGCAATTGTGGCTCAGGACTTGGCAGCATTCCATGCTGCTTCATCAGAAATGGGGCACCAGCAGCATAGCCACCACTTGGCAACCACAGAAACCAGACCTCTGACCTTAGTGGCGACATCCAATGGCACGCAGATCGCAGTCCAGGTGGGTACAGTGGCAGCCGTGCCGAGTGGACAGCAGTGCTCCCAGTGCTTGTCCTCGGACACTGTGCTTTATGCATGCCCTTTACGGAGGTGGGACGTAGGATCATCTGTGTTATTTAGCCACTTGAAGGAAATTGCTGTGTTAGAAGTAGATTCAAAGAGACCCAGATTTTGTTCTCTATCTTTGCCTATTCTAGGGGAATTTATAGCAAGGAAAAACAAAGCTCCTGGTAAGATATATATCCCTGTATGCCTGGCCTTTTTACTCTCAGAATGAAAGTCTAATTAGGCAGGAGTCTATGAAGCCTTTAAGAGCTGTTCCGCGGAAATGAACCTCGTGTGAACATGGACCTGTTAGTCTTCTGAGAATCCCTGCGCAGCCCTGTTTAACGGTGGGGAATGTCAGCAGCTGATGAAGACCCTGTTCCCTGGGGGGTCCTGCATTCAAAGAACCCAGAGTGCTGGGCGTCAGTACCTCTCCTGGGGAAGTTCTCTGTTTGCTTTTAATGCATTTATTTGGAAAAGGGTTAGAACATACTCAGGAAAATGCCAGCTGCTGGTTTTAATTTAACTTACAGGCATAGACGTGAAAGGCTCAGGACGCTCTCCATTTCCATCAGAAAAGAGAAGCATCTGTTTTTTCTTGCATGTATAAAGGTTTATCAAAATCTTAAAGAAACAGCGTTATTCTCCCTGGCAGGGATTTGTTTTTGTGTTTTGTGGATCAGCAGTAGGACTTCAACAATCCCAGGTGTCAGAATTGCAGAGAGAAATTGTGCATTTGGCATCTTTTATGTTTCTTTGGCATTATCTTGATTGTGGTGTTGTATACGTTGCTGCTTCAGCTTGGAGAACAGCCATCTCTGGAAGAAGCCATCAGAATAGCATCCAGGATCCAACAAGGAGAAACGCCCGGGTTGGATGATTAATCCTGAGAACAACAGAGCAAGAAATGGAGAGGAGCCTTTTATCTTCAGGCAGCAGAGATTCATGAAGCCCGGGCCCAGGAAAATGAGAAATCTTCCATTCATGAAACACTGTACACATTTTTATGCAAGAGTGAAGAACGTTTTATTCTTGACACTTTTGTGTATATAACCCTTGGAATAGATTTCCCAAACTGATTCATTGTGTACAAGGAGGTATGAAATTAGGGCAATACGGTAAATTTTTATGTTACTCTTTTATCAGATTGCAAGCTCCTAGAGTCCACATGCAAGACCAGCGAAGTCTTATGGAGTCTTATGATGGATTTTCAACTTACTGTGAAAATAAAGGCTGTATTTAAAATGGCAAAGGTTCTATAAGTCAAACAGTCATAATTCCAGAAGCCATCATGGATAACAAAGGGTGTAAAGCCCTGAGATGTTTCCCTCGGCCGGCAGAGTGTCTGCAGTTTTGTTCTACTGTATATGGGTGTCCACTTTTCTTTGTATTTCACGGTTTGAAGACTATTCGTTATAGTTTTCCATCTCTGTTAAATACCAGCTCTTCAAGCTGAAGTGCTAATTATATTAGCATGACATTGGATTATGTGTAAAATTACAAAGTTTGGTTATTTAAAATTAAAAAGTTAAATCCAGTATTCTGGTTTTGTTAAAGATTTTCCTTAGTGTTCAGTTCTTTTTTACAGGTTTTTTTTTTTTTTTAAAGTAATGAACTATCAAAAGTTTGACCATAGGCTGGAGCCCGGGATGACAGCGCTGCAATTGGAAATGCAACTGAAAATTAGGTTAGTGGGTTGGTGTAAATTATTTATTTTTGCTTATGTATTTTTGTTTTAAAGCCTATTTACCCTAAAGTTTATTCATTTTGAATACAGCAGTTTTTTAAATGTTACCTTTATACTTGTATTATTAAATTGGCATGGGGGCTGGGGGAAGTGTTGCAGAAAATACGAGTAATAGATTATAATACAACGCGCATGTATTGAGAGTATATGTGTATCGAGCACAGAATAAGTACTTCCCCACACGTCTTTATGGATGCATAGCAATTTTGTGAGCTATATGGGATCTCCTACTCCCATTTGTACGTGAGGAAACTGAGGTTAAGTGTTCACCCGGGACTTTGGCTGTGGGGAGGCGGCACAAAGCCTTGAGAACCCAGGCTTTCCGACCCCCACATTCGGGGTGTTCTTTTCATCACAGGTGCCTTGTCAGTTGATAATGTGTGGCAGAGATTATCAAGATGAGCCTTGATGATTTCTGGTAACCCGATGACCTGAGCACCTGAAAAACCATCTCTAATGTTGGAAATTCAGCATAGGGTCCACCAAGGTCCAAAACGAGCTGGGGAGCGTGTGTGAGGGCTGTCCTGGCACAGTTACTTCTTTGCCGTGCTTCAACATGCTCTGTTTGCCAGAGAGCTGCAATGTGGCTGTTACATTTCAAGCTTTACATAAAAAGGAAAAAATGTGTTTTATTTAATATAAATGTTATCTTTGATCAGGTTCTTTGAAGTCTTGCTAAAAAGGTTCATGACTTAGTCATTTGAAATGGGAAACCCTTCAGGAGTAGACAGGGTTTGGCTGCTTTCCCTTCAGAGCTCTTCATGGATACATGACGAAAAGGTGTGAGTCACCCGCAGTCTCCGTCTCCATGCTTGACTCCCAGCTGAGGCCTGCTGAGGCTCAGAAAGGGGCCAGCGTGGGGGGACAGAGGAAGAGCAGGATCTCGAACTCATGGAGGGGTGCAGCCTCCACCCCTGGGCCTGAGCCTGGCTGCTGACAGCTCCTCCACCAGGGCCAGCCAGGTCGGCTGTGCTTCCAAGAACTGAAGTCCAGGCTCAGGCTCCCTCTGCTCTGCCTTCGTTCAAATTCCAGGGTCTTTCTCCCTCTTTAGGCAGCTGGGTTGGGCAGGGCTGAGCTGGACACTGCTGGTGGGCCCGACTATCCCTCAGCTCGAAATGAAATGCCTTTCTCTTGGCACCATAGAAAGGCAGGAGGGTGCTACCGGTTTGTCCCCTCCCTGCCTTCCTGGGAAGGGACCTCAGGAGCCTACCAAGGTGGCATATTGCTCCAAGGCAAGACTCCAACTGATGTACTGACGGTTGCTAGTAAAGCCGGTGTGGGCGTTCCTCCCAGTGCAGGGTTCAGAAAGGAGCCCTCCAAAGCTGAAGTGTACCCTAAAACCCTTGACGAAATGAGTTTACTTCAGCAGAAGGAGCTGGCTGGAACCTAACTGCAATGTGGTCCAGACAATGCTCAAAGCAAACCTTTCAGTCCAAGAAAAACAGCCCACGCCATCCCAGGCACAATTCATTTGCGAACTAGCCCAGCAAGGCTATTGGAATCTCATGGTAAGTATTTGTTGCCCTGGGAACTCTTCCCACAGGGACGCCCCCCATTCCTGCTTCTCCTGATGACGGCCTGGAGCCCGCATGTTCTGGGCATGAAGGGGGTCTGCCCCTGGGGTGAGCACTCAGAGCCCCAGCACAGGCCCCGTGGACAGCCTGGCCCTCGTGGGCCTGGACCGTGTGCTCTCATCCCCCCAACGCCTGTCACTGCCTGACGGTCATGACACGTGACACTGGCTGCAGATGTCTGGTCAGGAGGAGCCCAGAGGCAGCCCCTGGCGCCAGACCAAATGTGCCTTTTCACGGGGAGTGGACATACTGGATGTCAGAGCTTTGCTTTGAGCCTCTAGAAGCTGAACTGCTCTGTGGACTTGAAACCCACGTGCAAAGCAAGTGCTCCCACTGGACGCTGGCCCTGAAGCTTCTGTCCAGGAGCTGACCACGCCCGTGCTTCCTGCTCAATGCCTCCAGGCCTCCCTGGTGGGCACGGCTGGACCTGCCTCCACGGGCTCCCCGACCCGGAGCCTGAAAGGCCAACATCGGCAGGGCCGGAGTCAAGGCTGGGCAGGAAGGGGGTCTGTCCTGCCGCCTCCTGGGGGCCCATGGGGGCCGCTGGGCCTTGAGGTCCCGACGCTTCCAGGTGTGGGAGGAACCTGCCTGTGCCCACTGGAGCCTCCCCCTCCAAGGAAACAGGGGGACCCCCCCCTGCAAAGTTAGCCCATCCCTGGGCTCTGCTTTGAATCTGACCCTGGATTTGCCCTCCTGACCCTGCAGTGAAATTCAGGAAACGCGATCTGCGATTCCCAGAAGGACGCCGATCTGTGACATTTTCCCAAGGCCCCGCTCCACCCTTTTAGGAGCAAAGCACTAGTAAGTCTGTGCTTTTGTCACCCCACGAGCAGCCTGGGAAGCTGAGGCTCCGAGAATCCAAGTAACCCACCCAGAAGCGCAGATGTGGGGACACGGAGTGGGGTCTGCACCCTCCGCCCGCCCACGGTGGCTGCCCGCTCCCGGCAGGTTCCCCGTCCCTGTGAGAGGACCGGCTCACAGAGCCTCCTTTTAGGGGGACTCACTTGGCAACCCTTCCCTTCCCTTCTCTGGGGCTCGTTTTGCAAATCCTTTCTTTGCTGGGATTTGTCTTACAATCCTGTTTTGGGGTCACTCAGGAGGCCTTTCCCCCTGAAGTGGGTTCAGCCTCCTGTCACCAGGGCAGCTTTCCTGGGTCACACTCGCCACCTGCTTGTCCGTTCCCAGCTCAAACCCAGAAAGATCCCAACCCCACGGCTCTGCCTGGGCGCCCACTCCCCTCCGGCCCGGCCCCTCCCTCCCAGCAGCCCAGGGAGTGCTGTCCACGCCATGCTAGTAAGTCTCCACGGTGTCAGATGGAAAATGCAAGAGGTGCTTGTGGGACCTCCCTCACTCAGCACAGCGGCCAGCACCTACTGACCTTGTCGCTCTGGGTGAGCCAGGGTCGGGGTCCAAGGCCCTGCAGCACCTGCGGGCTCATATCTCATCCCGTCGCTGTCCGGGAAGGATTTGTGCTCAGCAACGCTGGGCTGCAGAGAGGACCCTCGTTCACATGCCCCTCCCAGCGCGCGGGGCTCATTTGGGCGGCCCCTCCCAGGACAAGAGCTCACCTGAGAAATCATCCAGCAGCCCCTGGGGTTCACGTGGGTGGCCCCTCCCAGGACAAGAGCTCACCTGAGAAATCACCCAGCAGCCCCCGGGGCTCACGTGGGAGGCCCCTCCCAGGCACGGGGTCCTTCCAGGCAGGCACCGTGACAGGCTCGGTATATAGAAACCGTGCCCAGAGCCCTCGCTGCAGACCACCCCGAGCTCCCCGCGTTGGTCAGAGCTGACCCTGAGCACCGCAGAGCAGGATCTGGACTAACAAACAGAAGCTCCTGGACAGGTTTGTGCCCCTGGGCTTCTGTCTGTGCAGCCTTCCTCCGCTGGGTTTTCCAGAGCCTTCCGCGGTACCCAGGGTACTGGCTCCTGTTTCTACCCACCTCCACTCCTCTCCCGAATTCCAGCATCTCTCTCATGAGGAGAGGGTCTTCTTGAAATTGTCTCCCACTCATGGACCTGTTAAAACGATTAGAAAGCGAGCTAGAGCCGCAGCCCCTTGTCTGTCCTGACACTCAGGGCCCACACATTTTCCTTATTCACAGCCTGCACAGCAAGGCCCGTTTCCTGCAACCGTGAGGCCCTGAAGTCTTGAGAACCGGCTGCTGTGGGCAACCGGGCCTGGCCGTCTGCGGGTAGTCCAGCCTGAGTGGCCTCTGCTGGCCCTTTCACGGCGTTGCCAGGCCACGACCTGCTAAGGAAGAGCGCCTGTACCTGCCATGGGAACTTCTCCCCAGGCGGAGGTGAGGAAGCAAGAAAAAAGGCAGAGAGGGCTCAGGCAGGAGGAGTTGCTAGGCTAGGCAAATGGAAAACTTCCAGAAAAGCCCCTAGGCCAGGATCATCCTGTGTGGCCTGCAGCCCAAACTCAGCAAGCGTGCTGTCACCTCCGAGCACCAAGCCCTTTCTTCCAGCTTTTAAAGTCTGCACCTATTCAGGTGGTTTCCCTGGGGAGGGTGCATAAGGCTCAGGAGCAGCATTTGCCCAGAGACCGCTCCACATGGGCCGTCAGCTTTCC
>PVHT020000037.1:11200344-11220165 GCA_004024745.2 Catagonus wagneri | reverse complement strand
GTCCCGGCGAGGCCAGGATGAACCCAGAGCACAGGCGGAAGGCAGATCTCTGTGGGGAACATGGAAAGAAACTTCTACTCGTCTGCAGAGAGGACAGGAAGGTCTTTTGTCTGTTCTGTGAAAAGACTCCGGAGCACGGCGATCACCACCTGCTCCTCATCAAGGACGCGGTCAGGGAGTGTCAGGTAGGGCCCCCGGGAAGCGGGTCCTTGGTGGAAAATCTCACCTTCCTGCGCGCTCACCTTGGCGCGTGACCCTGAGCCTTGTCCTCTCCTTCCGCGAGGGTCCCTTGTTGCTTCCTCAGCTTCCAGAGCACGTCCCTGCGCATTCCCTCAGCTGCTCAAAGGAGGAGCCTCGAGCGCAGGCTCTTGGCCAAGAGGGAGCGCGGCTCCTTCTTCCCTCGTGTTGTGTGGATCAGCAGTTCCCTCGCCAGGCGGGCGGGAGAGCGGCTGGAGAACGGGTGCCGTTGAACGTGGTGGACTGGCCGTGGAACGGGGTCAATAGGAGACACTCGCTACAGCAGTCGGCACCCACTCTGTGGAAAGGGGTCAATGAGAGACACTAGCCACAGCAGTCGCACCCACTCGAAAAAAAGGGGAGTGGGGGTAGCACATACACACACAAAAATAGGTGATTGACAGGGACCTGCGGTAACAGGCAAGTCGCCTCAATAGCGTGTAGTAACCTATGTGGAAAAAAAGAATGGAGATATATATATGTATATATGCGTAACGTTATAGATAACTGATTCACTTTTATATATGTATAACTGATTCACTTTGGTCTGTATATGTGTATATAACTGATTCACTTTTATATATATATAAAAAACTGATTCACTTTTGTGTATATGTTTTTTATATATGTATGTATAGCTGATTCACTTTTTTTATATATATATATAACTGGTTCACATTGGTGTATATATATATATGTATAACTGATTCACTTTTATATATATATATATAAAACTTACTCACTTTGGTATATATGTGTATATAACTGATTCACATATATATATATATACACACACACACACATATATATATAAAGAACTGATTTGCTTCGGTATATATATATATATATATATATATATATATATATAACTGATTCACTTGGCTGTGCTCCTGCAATTAACACATTGTAAGTCAATTATAGCCCAATAATTTTTTAAGAGAGAATCGGGCTGTTCTTATTGAGGGGACAGTGACTCCCCCAACCCCCAGGAGTGAAGAATGCATTCCTTTCCTCCGATTTTCTCCCATGTCCCGGATTCTAATCGTCAGATTCTAAGCGGTTTCCATAAAGTGGTTTCTTCAGAGATCAGCATGATCCCCCCCGCCGTGTTTATTCTCCGCGCGGGTGCTGAGAAAGCCCGCAGCCTGATGCAGGTGTGGTTTCCCCTTGCAGGAGATGCTGCAGGCAGCTCTGAGGAGGCTGAGGAAGGAGGAGCAGGAAGCTGAGAAGTTGGGAGCTGACATCAGAGAGGAGAGAACTTCCTGGAAGGTGGGAGGAGCCTTCCTCAGGGGTTTCTAAGGTGGCGGTTTGGGCAGGGTCGGTCTCCTGTCCTAATCACGAGGAAGCGCCTTCCTCTGTTGCCGGGAACTGATGAATTGCAGAGGCCATTTTATCAGTCCCCTCCTTTGTCTGGTCCCTGGGGGCTGGGGGCTGGGGGCTGGGGGCTGGACAGCGGGTGTGTCATAAGCTCCCGCAGGCCTTGGAAACTGAGCACGAAGGCAGCTTTGTGACGAGGAAGGCTGGGGAGCTCTGACTTCGTTCCGCCCTTTCAGCGAAGCTCTGCCACGTCCGGTGGGAATACAGTTAATGGGCCAAGGACCGAGATTTTTCCAAGGTTCAGACCTGGGGGCGTGGTGAGGCAGCAGGCAGGAGTCTCCAGGACAGTGTCCACAACCCAAACCTCACTCAGGGTTTGTTCTTTTCTCTCTTTTGTGGCCGCCCCTGAGGTATATGTAAGTTCCTGGGCCAGGGGTTGAATCAGAGCTGCAGCTGCCGACCTAAACCACAGCTACACCCACAGCCACGTGGGATCCGACTTGTATCTGTGACCTACACCGCAGCTCACTGCAATGCTGGGTTCTTAACCCACTGAGAGAGGCCAGGGATCGAACCCACATCCTCACGGAGACAGCATTGGGTCCTTAACCCACTGAGTCGCAGCAGGAACTCCCTCACACAGGTTTTCCATTCTGTTCCAGGGTTGGCAGATTTCACAGTCTGAGACCTTTTGGGTTTGTACTGGAGGGAAAATGATAGAAAACCACCACAACAGAACAGCTTTCCCCCAAATCGCTCAGGTGCTTTTACTCCCCTCCTAGTTAGCAGCCCCCGAATTTTTTTTTTCTTTTTCTTTTCTGGATCCTAATCCTTTGCACAGTAGGCTTCCAAGCTGAGAGATTCATCACCTCTTCCTCTTGTCCAATTATGCAGTGTCAGATAAAGACCGAGAGACAAAGGATACAAACAGAATTTAATCGGCTCAGAAGCATCCTGGACCATGAGGAGCGAAGAGAACTGCGAAAATTGGAGGAGGAGGAAAGGAAGACCTTGGATGGCTTGGCTGCGGCTGAGGCTGAGCTGGTCCAGCAGAGCTGGCTGCTGAGAGATCTCATCTCAGACCTGGAGTGTCGCAGGGAATGGCCAGCACGGGAGCTGCTGCAGGTAAGGAGGGTCACCCCTCTGAGATGCATAAAACACAGCCTGAGTACCTTCTCACCTGTGTCCTTGGGCCCTAATGCTGTTATTGGTACAAAGAGGTTGCTCTGGACGTTTGTCAAGCTTATTTTCACTACTATCGAGTGCTTTTCTAATGTTAACCTGGCATTTCTGGGATAAACTTGACCTGAGCCTGATGCAGACTTATTTTGCTGGATTACATTTTTTATTTTTATTTTTTTTCTTTCTGGGCTGCACCCAAGACCTATGAAAGTTCCTGCGTCAGGGATTGAAGAAAGATTTGTAACCAGGAGAGTTATCTGGCCAATCAGAATGAAAAATCTCTCCAGTCAAGGCATAGTGACCTGTGCCACAGCTGCAGCAACCCTAGATCCTTTAATGCACTGAGCCGGGCCGAGGAGAGAACCCGATCTGCTGCAGTCAGATTCTTAACCCACTGGGCCACAGTGGGAACTCCCTAAATTTTCTATTGTTTTGTTGGAAAAGTTCGTGTAAATATTCGTAAGGGATATTGGCCTGCAGTTTACTTTTCTTGTGATATCTTTGTCTGATTTTTAGTATCAGGGTAGTTTTGGTCTCATAGAATGACTTGGGAAGTGTTTCCTTTTCTTCTATTTTTTAGAATTTGTGAAGTATTTGTAGTAATGTTTCTTCTTTAAACCTTTGGTGGAATTCACCAGTGAAGCGGGGAAGACTAGTCCAGGCCTAACCTTTTCTTTGGGGGTTTTCTGACTTACAGTCCCATCTCTATATGTTTTAGGTCTACTCAGATTTTCCATTTCTTCTTGAACCCGTATTGTCAGTTTCTGTGTTTGTAGGAAATTGTCTATTTAATACAGATTACCTAATTTGTTGGCGTACAGTTGTTTACGGCCTATTTTATTTTATTTTTTTTTTAGGGCCACACAGTGGCCTATGGAGGTTCCCAGGCTAGGGGTCGAATCAGAGCTATAGCTATGATTTTTAATGTTTTCCTTTGCTGTGCAAAAGCTTATGTCTATATCCCATTTGTTTATTTTTGTTTTTATTTTCATTACTCTAGGAAGTGGATTTAAAAAGATATGGCTGTGATTTGTGTCAAAGTGTGTCTGCCTATGTTCTCCTCCAAGACTTATGTATAGACCTGGTCTTACTCTTCCGTTTAGGTTTTTTTTTTTGAGGGCTGCACCCGCGGCATATGGAGGTTCCCAGCTTAGAGGTCGAATCAGAACTACAGCTGCCGGCCTACACCACAGCCACAGCAATGCCAGATCCAAGCCGCCTCTGCAATCTACACCACAGCTCTCAGCAACACCAGATCCTTGACCCACCGAGTGAGAGCAGGGATTGAACTCACAACCTCATGGTTACTAGTTGGGCTCATTTCCGCTGCACCACAACGGGAAAGCCTCACTCCTTATTTTACTAATTTGCCTCCTCTGTCTCTTTTTTTTTTCTTGAAATATCTGGCTAAAGGATTGTCAATTTTGTTGATATTTTCAAGTAATTTACTTTTGATTGCTCAGATTTTCTCTATTGGTTTTCTATCTTTCTCTCACTAGTTCTGCTGTACTGTTTATTCTCCTGGACTCATGTTTTCTCTCTTCTTCCTAGGACACGAGTGGACTCATGAAATGGTGTGTATGGGTGACCAGGAGTGATGCTCATATGACACGAAGAAAGAGTGGTAACCATGAGAGTTATCTGACCAATCAGAATGAAAAATCATTCAAAACAAGGACATTTAGATGTAGCATTATTTTTTTTTGAGCTGCTTGCAGAAAGTACATTTTTATTTTTATTATCTACATTTTCAGGAAGTACAAAGTTTTAATTCAGAGTGGAGAGATCTGACTCTGGTCTGGGTTTGTTGCTTGCACGATAATTACATAAGGAAGAAAAGAGGACCGATCAAAAGGTTATTCATTTGAAAATAAAAGAAGAATAATTCTTCTGACCTCATCATGGGAAAAGTGAGGTTTATTGTTAATCCGTGTATTACTTTGAACTGTTGGTCATAGATGAGGATTTGAATGTGCCATGTCTATTGAGAATGGACCGGATTCTATGTTAGTAACTTCGGTGGTTGGCGTTTACGGGGTGAAGGCCTGCAGGAATTCGGGGCTAAGGGATTTCCCTGTCAGATTTGCCTGACTTTGCTCATTTAATTCTCCCTCTGTCCCTTTCTTGGTTTCTGTATTTCACAAGTGTTTGTCTAATCACCCGGAGTGCCTTGTAAGCCCTAAAGTTTTGGGGGCAGCTTTTAAAATCTTTATTTTATTACTAATTTGCCTCCTCTGTCTCTTTTTTTTCTTGAAATATCTAGCTAAAGGATTGTCAATTTTGTTGATATTTTCAAGTAATTTACTTTTGATTGCTCAGATTTTCTCTATTGTTTTTCCATCTTTCTCTCACTAGTTCTGCTGTACTGTTTATTCAGGGACCAGGGGTCTGGGTGATTCTGCAAGATGCTCCTTAGATCCCTGAAAGCCATATCTGAGGCTTGGGGGTTATGGGTTTTGATCTCGAATAATTAATCTCTTCCTGGCCACTCACTTTCAAAGCTTCTCTGGGCAAAGGCAGTCCTTGTGTCTGAAGGTTGCTGACCCACCAGAAGCATCTGAGATTTCAGGTGTCCCGGGAAAGAGTTTAAAGCTTCTGGCAAAGGAGAAGTGATGGCCACCAAAGTAAAAGTGGTTAGAACGCCGTGTGTTTGTGAAGAATCAGGTGCCGCCACCCCACTGGCGTCAAAGCTTGCGACGAGGGCACGGGCTCGCTGGCTCTCCCACACTAGACCCACCTCACAGTCGGGATCTGTAGCCCTACACTGCGCTGCCTGGGAGCCCATTTCTGGGGTCCCTTCTGGGGTCCCCATGGGCTGGGATGACTTTTCCGTGTACTGCCTCTCTTTTTTAAGAGGTAGCCAAGGCTCTTCCTAGACATCGTTTCACCTAATTTCAGTCTTTCCATGAGGGATCAAGGGAAAGTTTAGTTATTCCATTTCCAGAAGAATACACTGTTTTTTTCGGGTGAGGACCTTCTTAAGCGGGCAGGCGGAAAGGAGCACGTCTCTTCTGCCTCCACCATCAGAGCCCCCCTTCTTCCCTCCTCAGGCTTCCTGGGGAAGGAGGTGTTAAGTGCATCGATGGCGTGGAGGAGAAGGCGGTGGTATTGAGGGGACACAGAGAAGAGATGGCAGGTCAACAGTTTTGTCCTCCCTAGGGCTGAGATCTGGACACTGAAGAAGCCAAAAGTTGTCTCCAAGAAACTGAAGCATGTATTCTGTGCCCCGGATCTGGGCGGAATGCTGCACGCACGGGGAGGTGAGGACGCCGGGGCGGGAGTGTGGAGGTGTGATTCTCGCAGTGCCAGGGACCGAATTTGGGAGCCGGAGTCGTTCCCAGGAGAGGGTAGAAAGAAGCGGGGTTCAGAGCAGGTTCTGCTGAGGAAGGAAGGTGTGGTTCTACCTAAGGGAGAGGGGCTAGGGGTTCGGTTTGTCCTCTTGTTCACCAGTAGCTTCACAGTCGTCCCTCGTGCTAGGGAGGAGATGGGTGTCCGTGCTCACTCGCCTCCGTCAGTCCCCATCTCGACTCTTTTTGTCATTTCAGAGCTAACCCGTATCCAGCGCTACTGGGGTAAGAAGTTTTACCATGTCTTCAAATCACTGTGTTCCAATCCCCTTTCAGAAGCGTGTGGTTTCAATGCTTGTCTCACCTCCCAACGCCTAGGTAGAACTCCAGTTTTCTAGCCCCTCCCAGTCCATCAACCCAAGTTCCTCCCAGTCACCTCCCATGTTCCTGCTTCAAAACGCTGCTGGATAAACGTACCCTGGATCCGTTGCTTGGATAATTTTTTTTTTTTTTTCTCTGCAGAGGACATCACATTGGACCCATTCAACCTAAATGTGAATCTTGTCCTTTCAGAAGATCAGAGACAAGTCCTATCCGTGCCAATATGGCCTGTTAAGTGCTATAATTACGGCGTCCTGGGCTCCCAGTACTTCACCTCGGGGAAGCACTACTGGGAAATAGACGTGTCCAGGAAGACCGCGTGGGTGCTGGGGGTGTACTGCAGGGCTCGCCCCTGTGACGCAGGGCTGGCTCCTAGCCGAGGCGCAGACCGTCAGCACGCGCACTCCGTATACAGGCCCCAGTTTGGCTACTGGGTTATAGGCTTAAAGGATACATTTAAGTATCGAGCCTTTGAGGACGCTTCCACTTCTGATCTCAGAGTCTCGACTCTTTCCAGGGCTGTTCCTCCTTTTCGTGTCGGGGTTTTCCTAGACTGTGAAGCAGGCACTGTCTCATTTTTCAATGTCACAAACTACGGGTCACTTATCTACAGGTTCTCTCAGTGTAGCTTTTCTCGGAATGTGTATCCATATTTCAATCCTTGGAACTGTCCAGCTCCGATGACTCTGTGCCCACCAAGTTCCTGAAACTTCCTAATCCCTCACCTCTTTCTTTCCATCCCCTCCTGTGTTTTTTTTTTTTTTGTGCTGTACCCGCAGCATACATATGTTCCCGGGCCTCAGCAGTGACAGTGCCAGATCCTTAACCCACTGAGCCACATGGGAGCTCCCCCTCACCCAGTTGTTATAGTGACTCTTGCTTTGGGTTTCATCTTCTCTACCTGAGTTCATCTGCCCCATTCACACCATTTCTTCCTTTCTGTCTCTCTTCTGTACTTTAGAATTGTTTTGGCTGCGCCTGTGGCATAGGGAAGTTTCTGGGCCAGGGTTCAAACTCACATCACAGCAGTAACCGGAGCTATATGTGACAAAACTGAATCTTTCCTTTTTTTTTTTTTTTTTTTTTGCTTTTTAGGGCCACACTTGTGGCATATGGAGGATCCCAGGTTAGGGGTCAAATCAGAGCTGCAGCCACAGGCCTACACCACAGCCACAGCAACGCGTGATATGAGCTGCCCCTGTGACCTACAGCACAGCTCATGGCAATGCTGGATCCTTAACCCATTGAGCAAGGCCAGGGATCAAACCTGCATCCTCGTGGATAGTAGTCAGGTTCGTTACCACTGAGCCACAACGGGAATTCCAACACTGAATCTTTAACTCACCGAGCCACCAGGGAACTCCCCCTGTGTGCTTTAGAACTTGTGCTCATCGTTTGGTTGTCCAGGGCATCTGGTTTGAGTTAGCAGAGATTCTTATTTAGCCATTGACCCTGTTTTGTTTTCTCAAGGAAAGACATTCAGTCTTTCCTAAAGACAGGTCAGTACCCGTATAATTTCTTTGCCCTCCCACTTCTCCATATTTCCCATTTTTAATCACTGACCTGAGCAGACATGGCAAAGCCTGTCTGCCACCATCTGTGCATTCAAGACAGTCTGCAGGAGTTCCCATCGTGGCTCAGTGGGTTAAGGATCCGGCGTTGCCGTGAGCTGTGGTATAGGTTGCAGACGCGGCTCGGATCCCGCGTTGCTGTGGCTGTGGCGAAGGCTGGCGGCTACAGCTCCTGTTAGACCCCTAGCCTGGGAACCTCCATATGCCACGGGTGCAGCCCTAGATAAGGCAAAAAGACAAAAAAAAAAGGACAGTCTACAATCACCCACCCAACGAAGAGGTATTTGAGTGAATGTTGCTCAGGATAAACAGGTTCCTCAAGGAGTCCCGGAAAGGAAAACCCACGCAAAGTTCGTACCCAGAGTAAAGAGTGTATGTTTAGGGTGTCTGATTTCTAATCCTGTCTATTCTTATACAAGGTGTGTAAGGATGAATAAATTCTGGGTTTCTTTTTCCTTAAATGCCAACAGGGTTTAAAACTGTACCTGATGCTCAAGATCCTTGTATGAAACTAAATGTCACTCAATATAAAGCAACTGTTGAAGTGTCCTGTACAATTTAATAAAGATTTGCTCTCACGGTTACTGAAAAGTGTAAGCTATGTCGTCATGTACAACAGATCTGGGCCTTTTATTTATTTATTTATTTGCTTTATTTTTACTTTTTTCTCTTTAGGGCTGCATTCTAAAGAGGTGGCATATGGAGGTTCCCAGGCCAGGGGTCGAATTGGAGCTGCAACCACTGGCTTATACCACAGCCACAGCAACATGGGATCCAAACTGCATTTGCAACCTTCCGCCAGAGCTCACAGCGACGCCGGATCCTTAACCCACTGAGCGGGGCCGGGGATCGAACCCATGTCCGCATGGACACTAGTCAGGTTCATTAATGCTGAGCCGCGATGGGAACTCCAGATTTGCACCTTTTAGAGGAACAATGATTGATCTCCTCAAGTCTCATTTTTCAAGTTCCCAGACCTGGCTGTCAAGACTGCTCCAGTTCCAGTCTTGTTTTGTAGTTTTCTAGCAAAGCTGTTCTATATGGGACTGTTTTTCAGAGACGTGCAAAAGTATGAGTTTCTCCAGTCTGTCTTGAAGGAGCAGCCAGGTCCAGGGACAGCTGTCCTCATTAAGGACAGCCTTTTGGTTTGGGGCCTTCCCCATGCGGTAAAGCCCATGAGTATGTACACCGCTGTGCACAACACACCACGCGCTTTTCTGTTCTGTCCCTTGTGTGTGTGTGTGCACGTGTGTGTGTGTGTAACCAGTGTCAAATTCAGGATGCAGAATAGACTGACCCAGGAGAGTAAAGTAACAAGATTTTCTTAGAGAAATATATGTCATAAATTAGGGCACGGTCCACGTCAAATTACAGAAGGGTGATACCGTGTCCCAGTGGGAATGAAAAAGAAAGTACACGGCCTGGGAATGGTCTACACGCGCGCGCACACACACACACACACACACAGATATGCATATGTATACTCATCATTTATCTGAGCAAATCTTCAAAGATACCATGTAAAGAACAAATTCCTGCCCGGTCGTTAAAAGAGTACATAAACTTAGGAGGTTTAGCCAATATCTCATGGTTCAGAGCGCAGGAGGCAGGGTTAGAACTTGTGTTTCTCCAGCACAGGGGCCCTTCAGCAGCACACTCCCCAGGAAAAGGAAGGAGCCAGGGTCCCTAGGATGCGGAATCAGAGGGGGAACCCAGAGGAGACCTACCTGCAGAAGGAGCTGGGAGCAAATGGGAGCATCTTAGGTGCCCGGAGACACAGACTGATGCGCTCGATCCTTGTGGCCGTTCATGCAGCAGGAGCAGGTCATGGAAACAGTCCAAACCAACTTGAGTCACCTCATGACCTTCGTGCTGTTCTAGGTGACAAGTTATTGTGGGCGAGCCCCAGACAGGTAAGAGCTCAGACTCTGAAACCAGATAGAATGTCATTATCATAGCGATGTTGCTGAACACTGCTCCTTATTCCGTCATAAACTGATTCGGTTTCTCTTAAGAAATGAAAATACTGAGACTTACCTTATAGGCCTATTACAGGAGTTACATAATAGAATATTTGTTAACAACTTCCTTACCTCCTAGCACATAAGCACTGATCAGATTGGTATCGATTAGTTATCTGTGGCTTGAAATAATTAATGTGAAGAATGAAAAGTAATCTACTTTAAATATTCATACCTTGGCACTGCTTTGATAAAGACTAACTTGATTAAGGACCCACAAATCATTTTGATCTAATCATTTGCATAAGAAACCTTTTTTTTAATCTTCAAATATTTTTATTTTACTTTACAGTTAAATAACTTTCTGAGTATATAATTCTAGGCTGTTTGTTTTCTCTAAACATTTTTTTGATTTTACTATTTAATACCCTGCTATCAATCACATTGCCTTTTTTTTATGGTGGTAAGACTACTTAACATGAGATCTGGCCTCTTCGCAAGTTTTTAAGGAGTTGCTGTTCAATGGTTATAGAGTTTGAGTCACACAAGATGGTAAGTCCTAGAGACCTACTGTGCAGCTTTCCGCCTATAGGTAGCAATTCTGTATTGTGCATATAATAAATATTTCTTCATTATAAAACAATGTTTTATCTCTTCATAGATACCTAGGCTTTTATTTTAATTACTGGAACAGCTTCTTTAAGAATACACTAGAAAAAAAAGCAGATTTGACTTTTTTTTCTACGGTCACAGTAATTCTTTTTTACTGGGAAGCCTTTTCTCTCTTGGCCCAGATACACCTTTTCACAGGCTGCTCGTTCGCGCTGGGACCTACCGGGACAGGGTTAGGAGTTCTGTCCTGGGCTCCCTCAACCATGGTGTGAGTCAGCGTTTCCTACTCCTGGGCAGCCTCACGCTCTCCGGGGAGCTGAAGGGCTGCAGTCATCCTCAGAATGAAGTCAAGGCTCTTCTCCTCCTTCAATGAGATGCCGGGTGGACGCTGCTGCAATGAGGGTAAGGTGCAGCACGTGGCGGGGTCCCCGTGTCTTTTGGCATTTTCATTTCCAGATCTTTCCCAATGCACTTATGGGGGAAGAGTAGATGCAGACTATTACATTGGGAATGGATAAGCAATCACGTCCTACTGGAGAGCCCAGGGAGCTATATCCAATCTCTTGTGATAGAACATGATGGAAGATAATGTGGGAAAAAGGATGTGTCTATAGGCATGACTGCGTCACTTCGCCATACAGCAGAAATTGGCACAACACTGTACATCGACTATATTTTAATTAAAAAAGAACAAACCAAAGAAATCCAGAAAATTAAAATAAACATCTAGAGGAAATGGAAATAAAGAAAAGAAAAAAAAGATATTTGGCCAAACAGCCTCTGTTCTGGTCCCTGTTTTCAGGGATAAAAGAGATGCTTTGAGAGGGACAACAGGGGCAAGTCAGAGAGTTCTCTGAAGTTTAATAATGTGACAACCGTCAGTGGAATACTGTAGTGTTTCTGCCTGGTTTCCACGTAAACTTCTAGCACCCTGTCCTCTCTTGGTTTGGGAGCCTTCATGGTGTAACAGCTGCCCTGCTCTGCAGCTTCTCTTTGTCTATTAGCCCTGCAAGATTCCCAAGTTTAAACCTGAGGATTTACTGCACTTCCCTGATCATTAGCCTTGCCCCTCATTCTCCCTGAGCCCTGTCTGCCCCCCAGAAACACAGCTTATCTGAGAGGTCAGGGGCCAGAGAAGCATGTAAGAAGAATTTCCAGAAGGGGCGTCTTTATATTTTCAATGAAACAAAATCAGATGCTTGATTTGCATCAGTCGTGTGAAAAGATGTGACAGGAAGGGGCATGATAGCAAGAGCCTGAGGCCCATGAGAAAAGGAGGTGAAAAGAGAAGTGAGCTGTGGTGTAGGTCGGCAGCTGTAGCTCCGATTCAAACCCTAGAGTGGGAACCTCCATATGCTGCAAGTGCAGCCCAAAAACCAAAAAAAAAAAAAAAGAAAGAAAGAAAAAAGGAATCCTATAAGAGCAGCAGCTCAGATCACTGTGGCATGGGTTGCAGCTGTGGCTTAGATTCTGGCACTGACCAGAAATTTCCATGTGCTGTGGGTGCGGCCCTTAAAAAACAACAACAAAAAGCAGCCAGTGGCCCAGGTTTAGGCTCAAAAGCCTTAGCATCTCTCAGGGGGCCTCCGTGGTGGCCTTGCATTGTTATATAGTTTCTCTTTTCCTGCCCAAACTCCACCTCCTAGAATTTAACTTTCATTTTCACTCTGCTGCGGTGGCCAGTCTTCTAGGTGGAGCCCTGGTTTAGCGAGTGACTCTGAACACATCTGCCCAGGCCCTGCCGTCCTTCTTCCCCATTGGGGTCTGAAGAATGTCGAGTCCTTGGTGGAACGCAGATTGCTAGACTCCGAAGAAAAAAACTGAAGCTGCTTGGGTGAGTTTAATTGTTGTCTGGAGGCTGTTCTAAAGGGAGGAAAAAGCCCCGTGTCATGCAGGCTTCCTGCTGAGAGCGCTGACTGAAGGTCCCTCTGCGGGGAGGGCACGTCCTACAAGAAGCGAGGTGGGAAGACAAGGGGGGGTTTTGCTTGTTCCAGGGAGGCTGGTGTATGTATTTATCCAGGCTGAACTGACCCACCTCTCCTTCCTGTTCTGTGAATTTGAATTGCACCTTGCTGAAGAGAGCCAGAACCCTTGATTTTTTCAGAACCGGGAAGTGCCACCCTCAACAGCGGGGACCCCGGCAGAGGGGTCTTTGAGTCCTGATATTTTAATCTGTTGGGGTAGCAGCATTTGCGCCTGGGCGCAAGGATTGACGCTCATCCTCTTGGGCCCTCGGTGCTCAGGAGCCTAAGGGTGTGACTGCTGGCAGGCTCTGCAGCCTCTTATCGGTCCATGGGCTGGACCTTGAGTGGGATGAGAAATAACTGGAGACCCCACCACCGTAACTGGAAACAGCTTGAGTCATGAACTGATAAAATGTCTATCTCTGACATTATTACTCATCAGAGTGTGTGACCTGGACCAGGGGCAAACTGGGTTTTGCTTCTAGGCTGTTTTCCGTGTCTGTACCTTTCGCGAGATTACGTTTCCAGTTGATGTTGAGCCTCCTTCTTTATCAGGGTCCCTCCTGTACAGCGAATGGGGCATAAATGGAGACTCTCCACAGTCTCAGTTTATCTCTGTAGCTTCCATAGGTTCTCCCTTCCTGGTGCAGAGGAGAAAACTTTATCGTTTGTCTCTTACTGGGGTTCTTCCTTTTACCATCAAACTTGGGCAACTGTCAAGATGTGAGTATCTTCTGAGATCCCCTCCCCTCTGTTTGTTGCTGCATAGCCTCGTTTTCCTGGAGCCTCTAATAGAGTTTCTTAGCCTAGACCGTGGCTCGTATCGAGTCCAGGTGGGAAAATGAACTCCTTTGTGCCCCCATTCAGTGGTTCCCAGTCTAACTGAGCACCAGCAGCGGTTTCCAGTCTGGATCGCCAGTCTCGCCCACACAACCTCCTAAAATGTAAACTACCGGGCTCACTTAGGTTGATTGGGGCTGCAGGACAGCAGACACAGCCATGGCGTGGCTGCTTCAGTTGAGCTCTCAGAGGTGGTCCTTACTGTGCTTCGAGGGGTAAGTTTTCCTGGTCATCAGCTTTGTACGGAAACGGACTAGATGTGTGTGTGACCGCTGGAGGCTAGATAACCCTAGTCCTGCCAAGGATGGTTTATGTTGTACAAGAGCGTGAGCACAGTTTCCAGGTGCCTAAGGAAGACAGACTTGGCTGTAAGAGCCATAATCCTCCTGAGAATAAAGGTCTATGCTTTCCAACTGACCTTTAAAGTCGATATGAAGTCTTTGTACACCAAACACACTTTATACATCAGGCTCATTTTATTACCAACAATGTGGCCTTGAAAGGCTGCTGATCTTCTACTTTATTGTAACCCAGTAGGTTTCCAGGAAAAACAAAGCGAACAACAACAACAAAAAAGGTACCAGGAATAGAGGAAAAGACGAGGTTATCTTTATGGGGAGAAAGAGCCCAGGCCTGAATTTAACCTTGTTCCCGCATATCTAATCCAACACCCAGTCCTGTCCTTTTATGTCCTCTTACCTCTCACTCCCATCTGCTTCGCTGTGTTTCCCTCGTCGCCCGGTCCCTCAGACTCTCACCATCTCCCCTGAGCGGCTGTACCTGCGTCCTGCTGACCCTCCCAGTTCCACGCTGGGTCCGTCTGGGATCACAGCTCACACGCACAGCTGATTATGCTCCTGCTTTTCTCCGATGGGAAAACACTGATAACTTCCCCCTGCTCTTGGAAAGGAGTTTTTAAGTGGTACATAATTTAGCACACGTCCTAGTTAATGTCACTGTAGCCCCTTGTGATACCAAAGGCTTAGCCATCTTCTGCACACCAGCCACACTGGCATTTTGAAACGCATACAAGATCATATGCTTTCCAGCAACAGGTCATTTCTTCCACCTAATATTTTTTTCCTCACTCGGTCCTTGATTCCTTCATCTTCCTCTACTTTCAGTTCAGTCGCTGCATTTTCAAGCTGGAATTCTTGGATAATCCCTTACTTGCCCCCATTATTTGATCTCTGAACAACATGTAGGTGTGTCAGTCTAGCAGTGTTTTCCACGTCTGCTCTTTTGTATATGCACAGCCGAGTTTTCGTTCCTACTAGTTTCCAGGTGAATATCAGGTTAGTAGTGGTTTAAATCCTCTGTTGAGACTCGTCTTTCTGTTTATGGCTGTATTAGTCTATTTGCCAGCGCATAATTCTCCTCAACGAGCATTAGTTAAAATGATCTTGCCTAATACTTGGAGGCTTTTTTTCTCGAGACTAACATTCATTTCATCTGTATTTCTAGTTTTTTTTTTTTTTTTAGCATATCTGTCTAGTGTGAGCTTATGAGTTTATTTATACCATCTCCCTCCCCAATCACCTGAACCATCTTTAGTCTATCAACGTCGTTGGCATATTTCCAGGCCAAAGTGAGATCAGTATTTATACATTTCAAGACTTACCAGAATCTTCCAGCTGATCTGGTCTCTTTACTTCCACACCCCCACGCCCATCGTCGCTCTGGCTATTGACTGGGTCTGTGAAGTCGGTTCTATTAGTCTTTGATTGACTTGGTGGCATAGAAGACAGGCCTCTGCAATACGATCTCAAATACATGAGGTTAACCCTCATTCTGTGTATTGAAGGTCCAAGATCTTTGTAAGTTACTCTTTGTATTTACATAAACGATGGTGTTTCCTCTTACCATATACACAAACATATTATATATTCTGTCACGATGACAGAAATCATTGCCAAAGTGCAGTAAATGATGACCATGGTTATAATTATGTATATAAGTCATTGGAGAAGGTCTTTATGACAAGAGAACATGTACAGAGAGACTGAGTCATACTCTAGTCAGAATGGTCATCATTTGAAAGTCTACAAGTAATAAATGCTGGAGAGGATGTGGAGAAAAGGGGACCCCCTACACTGTTGGCGAGTGTAAATTGGTACAGCCACTATGGAGAACATTCTGGGAGTTCCTTAAGAAACTAAATATAGAACTACCATATGATCAAGTAATCCCACACCTGTGCATATACCTATAGAAAACTAATTTGAAAAGATACACGCACCTCAGTGTTCATGGCAGCACCATTTACAATAGCCAAGACACGGAAGCAACGTGGCCAACATCAGCAGAGGCATGGGGTACATATATACAATGGAATATTACTCAGCCATAAAAAAGTATGGTATAATGTTATTTGCAGCAACATGCATGGACCTAGAGTTTATCATGTTAAGTGAAGTAAGACAGCGAAAGAGAGATACCATATGATATCACTTATATGTGGGATCTAAAAAAATGACACAAAGGAACTTATTTACAAAACAGAAATAGGCTCACAGACAAAAAGCAAACTTATAGTTACCAAAGGGGATAGTGGGACAGAGCAGGGGTACATTAAGAGTTTGGAATTAATATATACACCCTATTATATAGAAAATGAGTAAACAAGGACATTATATATATATATATATGACACGCACACATATGCACATATATATGTGTGTATAAGATTTACTTTGCTGTACACTTGAAATTTACACAACACTGTAAATTAACTATACTTCAATTAAAAAAAAACATAAAAAGAGTGAGTCATATGAACATACCATGCTGAGAGAAGAACAGGTATAAAAGCCCAAAGGCATAAGTGGTCTGGGGCTTTTTAGGTTGAGGATGTGCCTTAGCGTGGAGGAGAAAAAGCAGGACAGATGGTAGGTCATACAAGGGTCGTGGTAAGAAAAGACAACTAGTTTTTGTTTTATTAAAGGAAGATAACAATCACTGCACAGATAAGGATGGATGGAACTTGCCACGTGACGGGAACCAGGAGTAAAGTGAATTTGGAATTACTATGAAAAGTCGTTTCACCAAACCAAGAAGCTCCTTTCTTCATTTCGCCATATTTTATTTGTTGTCCTCCAATATTTTGTTCTTGGCTCATCCTTGATTTCCACACAACTAGTGTTGTATTATTTCTGCCTTTCTTATTTTAGTCCCTTTTAACTTTTCCAATCATGCAGGGACCTGTGAGCAAGAGAATCCTAGAAGTCAGGGCGAGTAGGAGCCCAGCTGCCATGGCTTCAGGAGTCCTGGAGGACCTCAGGGAGGAGGTGATCTGCCCCATTTGCCTGGAACTTCTTAAAGAACCCCTGAGCCTTGACTGTGGCCACAGCTTCTGCCGAGACTGCATCACCGTGAACAACAAGAAGTCCGTGATGGGCCCAGAAGGGAAGAGCAACTGCCCTGTGTGCAGAATCAGTTACCAGCCTGAGAAGCTTCGACCTAATAGGCACGTGGCCAACATAGTGGAGAGGCTCAAGAAGGTCCAGTTGAGCCAGGAGGTGAAGCAGAAGGGAAATCTCTGTGTCCACCATGAAGAGAAACTCCTGCTCTTCTGTGAGGAGGATAGGGAGGTCATTTGCTGGCTTTGCGAGCGATCTCAAAAGCACCGTGACCACCAGACATGCCCCATGGAGGAGGCTGCCCAGGAGTACCAGGTAGGGAAGGGGACCAGAACGGAAGAACGGCAGGCGGAAAGCGGTGCTTGATGGGAAAGCGCCACTTGGCATTGGACTTAATTTACCTGGTCACCAAAGACCTGAAGCCTGTGAGCTCTTCCTTTGCTCACTTTCTAATGTCTGAGGGATATGTTCGTGCCTTGCACCCAATTACAAAAGTATAACCCTCCATATAGACCATTAGGCAGAAGTGCATGTTAATGTCCTTGTGCTAGATGAGTGGAGCCCTGGTGCCCAAGAGAAGCTCTCATTCTCCCTTAAACAGGAGCGTAACTAGGACACTGGGTGGACTGAGCGGTAGGTTGTGTCCTTGCTGCGGGACCAGGTTTCTTCTAGAACCAAAAGAATCAGTCTTCTCTGGCGAGAGGATGGTGACATCCGTCCCTTGAGTCCTAAAGAACACAGTCACCACCTCGGGTTTTCTTCCAGGTCATAGGTGCCAGTGGCTGTTCTCATAGTTTCTGTCCCCACCTCATGTCCCCACCACTTATCCCTACACTGATGCAAAAAAAGCCCATAGCTTGACTCTGGCGTGATTCTTTTCTCACAGAAGAAACTCCACGAAGCTCTGGAGAGGCTGAAGGAGAAGCAGAAGGAGGCGGAGAGGCTGGAGATGGAAGTCACAGAAGAGGTCTCTGCTTGGAAGGTAGGAGGAGACACTCCCTGAGGCAGCTGGCTCAGTCCCTGCGCGGGGGCCTGGGTCAGCGCAGGAAGCTGCCTTCCTCTTGGTTCCCTGACAGTCAAGTCATCTGACTAGTTGTCCATCCTTCCCCTGATAGGGGTGGGGGCTGAAGCGAGAACAAAGCACAAATGATCGCAGCTATTTATACGGAGGGACTCTCCGCTGAGGATGACTTGTGAATTTCAGACACATTCCTGACCTGTGTTTTAGCCTTTGGCTCTTCTAGCGGCGATGTTTGGCAGTGGCTCGTGATTCTGTCCCCTGTGTCCCACGCTGGCAGAGGATGCTGGGAGGGGGTCAGGTGTAATACGGGGAGGCGTGAGCGTCCTGGATGGCTGTGTCAGAAGCCGAGCCACACCCCGGGATCCCTTTTTGGCTCTGAGCTGACCTCAGTAACACAGACCTGGGGCCATTATTTTGGTACGTGATGGAGAGAAAGTCAGGGACAGTCAGCTGCCCCAAGAGTTGCTTCCCTCCGTCTAGCTCACTTCACTGTGGCTCTTCTCTGCTCCCAGCCTCGGTCTGACAGTCCCACTACCATTCTCTCTTTCTCATTCCTGAAGAATCAAATACAAAATGAGAGACAAAATGTCCAGGCAGAGTTTATGCAGCTGACAGGGGTCCTGGAAAGTGAGGAGCGGAAGGAAATGCAAAAGCTGAAGGACGAGGAGGGATTTATTCTCAGTAACCTGGCGGACTCGAAGAATGAGGTGGTCCGGCAGACCCAGCTGGTAAGCGAGCTCATCTCAGAGGTGGAGCATCGTTTGCTGGGGTCAAAACTGGAGATGCTGCAGGTAAGACTGAGGAAGAAGCCCCAGCATTTGGGAGATGAGAGAAATGAACCCTGCATTTGCTTCTCTGTGGCTGTGTTCTTTCTGCTGCTGTCACTAAAGTTGCCTTGAGCCTCTCGTGCAACCATGTCAATGGTTATAGGAATAACTGAATGTATGACTCTTATGACTTTAGAGTGGGAATAACAAAGGAAACTTATCTTTTGTTATCGTACCAATCTCAGTGCAAACGTTGGACTGTGGAGAGAAGGTTCATTGTGCTCAGCGATTTTTCTCTGCACCCCTGTTATCTGTGATCTAGTGTTAAGCATTTACCAGGTACCTCTTCACGATCTGTCACAGTCACAGATAAACAAATGCACTTCGCTTTCCAAGAGGGTTTTTTTTCCTCATTGTGTTGTGGTTTTCTCTCTCTTTCTCTATTTTTGAAGCCAGTTTACGAAGAACTGTTCTTTATTCTTCAAATGTTTAATAGAATTCACCAGCGAAGCCACCCACTCTGGGTTTCATTTATTAAAAAGTTCAGATGTAGACAGAGGAAAGGTTTATATTTATTATTTGTATTAGAATTATTTAGATTTTTTACAGTCAAGTCTGTTTTCGCAAGTCTTCATAGGAATTTATCCATTCTAAGTTGTCTGATTTGAGGAAATAAAGTTAGTTCTAGTAATCCCTTATTAGTTTAATTTCAATAGTAGTCAGAGCAATGTCTCTCTTTTATTCCAGATTTTGGTGATTTGTTCTTTGACTTTTTTTCTCACTCAGTTTATTTGTTTTGTCAATTTTATTAAGTTGTTCAAAAATATATTTAATGCTTTGTTGATTTTATCTATTTTGTACACTTTCTTATTTATTTCTGCTCTCAAATTTATTGTTCTCTTTGTGCGTGTATACACACTCGTGCATGTGCGTGTTTGTGTGTGCTGGTTTAATTTACTGTTTCTTAGGTTGCTGATGTGAAAACAGATTACCGATTTGAGGCTATCTTTTCTGTTATATTTTTAATGATATAAATGCATTACATTAATAGTTTCCCATACATTTTGATTACTTAGTTTTTATTTTCATTCACTTCAACTTATGTTCAATGTTCCAATGTATTTTTTGTTGTTGTTGTTAAACCAAGGATATTTTAAAGAGTGTTGTTAATTAGAAATAATTGGTGATTTCTGAGTTTTACTTCTGCTATGGATTTCAAATTTAATTCTGCTGTAATCAGAGAACATAAATTTTATTACTTTAAACTTTTAAATTCACTGATATTTGTTTATGGCCTAAAAGTTGAATTCTGCTTCTATTAT
>PVHT020000037.1:11151988-11163620 GCA_004024745.2 Catagonus wagneri | reverse complement strand
GATTCTTTTTCAAATATGAGCAGAGGACTGAAACTGAGAACATAAATATTCATTCAAATAAGTTAACAGCAGAAGAATGGCAGGTCCAGTCACACAGGTAATACAAAACACTACTGACCATAATGAGAGAAATCTTCATCAGAGTCTGGTAGATTTTGATATGAACTGTGATCTGTTGATATCAGCTGTAATGTAGCAGAGCTATCTCAGAAATGGTCTGATTTCATGGAAGGATTTCCGAGCTACAAACCTGGAACTGATCGGATGAAGCTTAAGCAATGGCTCATAGGTGAGAAATAAAAATGATTTCAATTTGCGTTGTCTCTTCTCACCTCATTATATTGAATGGTCTGTCCTTCGCTTAAATATAGTATTAATGGCAAAACCAATTAATTTTGTATTTAAACTGTTCTAAAATTTTTATTATTACTTTTCTTAATACCACAAAACATCATGACACACTTGTCCACTACAGCGTAACCAGACCTTGGTGTTTAGACAAACCGGAGTCTTGAAAACTAGGATGAGGACACTGAGGTCTGGATGGATTTTCCAGCTTGGGGACCACTATAAATCTGGTGAAAGAATATTCTAATGTTTAGCTAATTATTAAGTGAACTTAAGAAAAATGTGTCTTAGAATAAGATAGATGTCTTTACACGCCTCTTATGGAAAAGATATACAAGGAAAATTGAACAAAGAATAAGTTTGTGTGTGACATTAAATTATAGCTTCCAAACATATAAATAATATATTACTATAATTTCAAATTTTGTTATTTAATATCTCTTAGCAATCATTCCATTAGCACAGACTTATTTTATTCCTTTTTAATGACTCTGTCACGTTCCTTTATGTGTTTGTCAACATTTATTTCAGCAGTTACCTACTGATGGACAGATGCTGGTTTTTTATTTCTTACGGTGTTCCTAGAAATTTAGGGTGGCGAATTTTACTCCCCTACACAGCATTCATTGTTTTGAACAAGGGCTACGGACGATTATCCACTGAAGCATGATTGTATTCAAAAGCCTCTACCCCCATTAAAGCGTTAAAGCTGTATCTACAGGCATCCACCAAGTAGAGGTAAGTCATAGAAAGCCATCATTACATAAACACAGGGAAAACAAAATGATCCCTTTTCCCCTGAGAGCTATTTTTCAGGGTACACTGCTCTTTGAATGAAGCCCAGTGGGATCCCCTAATGAACCGGTCCCTTTTTTTACATTTACTTTCCCTCTTTCTTCGAGAGAGTCAGGGTTGCACCCAGAGTCTTGGAGGATGAAACCGGAGTTCAGAGTCTCCCTTACATAGTGTCGGCGCCTTGGTTCCCTGAAAAGGCAGCTTATATGTTGTGTCCCAGGAAAAAGAAATAAGAGGAGACCAACGGTTGGCAAGGATCCCCTTTCCAGGGGTTAAGATCAACTCAGCAAAAATTTAAATGCGTTCTATTGAGACACGAATTAGGCAGATTCAAGCTGTGACTTTGGAGTGACAAGGCACTGGTTATCAGAAGATAAGAAGCTGGTAGGAAGACATAGTACCGCCTTTCCAGGTAAGTTCTGATTCAGATCATCCAAGCTACCCCCTAGACCCCCTCTTTCAACCAGATTGTGTTCCCTAAGTGCCTTCTATCTACAGTCCCCATTCATTCCATGTAACTGGCCGTTCATTTGCTGGCCACTCAGCACCCTCTACTCCGGACACCTGAAAGTACTGCCTCAGTTCAGAAAGCTGAGCAAGTGGACCAGGAGGTGTAGGGGCTGAACGAGTAAAAGATTCAAGAATCGGATGGATTTTAAATAATGCAGAAGCATCGTAGATACGACCAAGGAGAGCTGATGTACACATCCCGGCTCATGGTGAGTCCTTAATAAATACGTCTTAAATAAAGATAGATCGATCAAAGAAAGAAAACTGAGCTTAAAGGTGCACGGCAGAGCACAGACATGGGCTGGGCCATGAGGTGAGCAAGTGGGGAAGGAGAGGATTAAGACTGAGGATAATTCTTGAGTTGGTCACGAAAAGAAGAAAGAACTATGTAAAGCATTGCTGGCAAAAGGAGCTGTCAGTCATAGATTTACTTCTGATCCTGTCTCCAGAATTCCATGCGCTTGAGAGCAAGGTCACACTGAATTTCTCACCATTCCTTAATATACCGATGTTTTCTGAGAATCAGAAGTTTGCAAAGTTTTTCGATTTTCCTAATATGCAATTACGACTTTGAACCACTCCTCTGACTCTGTGAAGTATAAAAAATGTCAATGGGGGTAGAGAAAAACGGATGTTTCAGAAGATTTTGTATGTTAGTTTGATGAACAAAGAAGTTTCACAAGCCGTTATTTTTTTCTAAGACCCACATAAGGGTAGGGAGTGGGTCATGTATAGATGTGTAGGGAGATTGAACAGCCCTCTGAAGAGGGAACAAACTTATGCTTAAAGAACTTCAGGAGAGTCTTGCATTTGTTAGTCCCCTGTAGGCTGTGTAACTGCTTCCGCAAAGTCTGGTTGGCCACTAGTCCCACACGGCCTCCCTGGGCTGGTTCACGTGTGGGCAGGCTGGTTCCTTCTGGGGGCTTTTGGGGGAGGGCGCTGTCCTGCCTTTCCAGCTTCCGGAGCCCCGCATCCTTGGCTCACTGCCCTTCCTCCACGTGCAAAGCCAGTGACGGCCGAGGAGCCCTTGCCACGGAGTCGTTGGTGCTTCTTCCGGCCCCTCATCCACATTGAAGCCCTGTCACTGCACTGCGGGCCTGAGTGAGGAGGGAACTCCCTCTGCCACACGCTCAGCTCTTCTGCAGCCTGATTCCCTCTGCCACGGAGCCTCAGAAGTCGTAGGTTCTGGGGATCCGGACAACTTTGGGCAGTGATTCCGCCCCCTAGAGGCAGGAGGGTGAAGGGCCCGAGAAGAGCTCTCCTGGAGCAAGGTTCCTGAAGGCGGGAGGTCCGGAAGCCCTCCCAGATGGGAGGGAGAGTCTATTCTGCAGGTAGCGGGGGTGTGGGGGGGGTAGGCCCATTTTACAAGCTCCGCCTGGGTCCTGGGCTGTGGCGGAGGGCAGAGCGGAGAACCAGGGACCAGTGATGAGCTGCAGGCAGGGATGGGGGAGGAGAGCAGAGCGGGCGGGGCGGGAAATGTGCGGGTGGGAGCGGGAGGGAAGGAGTGAGGGAGCCCATGGGGCCTGGGTTTGGATGGAGGCAGGGGAAGAAGAGCCAGCCAGGTGTTTGGGGGCAGCCGAGTCAACATCCCCATAAGAGACCAGCAACCCCAAGTCCACGGCAGCAATGACGGAGGGATAAGGGTTCTGAACGGAGCGGAGAGAGGCCCCTTGGAGAATTCGCCCCAGTCAGCCTCTGAGCCATCCCGACATCTGTCCATTCTCTTCCTTGACTTCCAGCCGGTGTGTGTGGGGGGTGCGAATGGATAAGGCACTTCCCTGAGTGGAGGACTCACCAAAAGGAGCAGACAGGAATGAGGCTAGGGGGAGACCCACGCTGCTGGGCTGCAGTCGCCTTGGGGTCACCGTCACGGTCAGGCGAGTCTGCGGCCATGGAGATGCCTGGGGATCCACTTCCAGCCACTGAGGCCACACACCCTGGTCCGGGCTGCAGCGAGGGTCATTCGGGGTGGAAGGGCTGGACACTTCAGCAGAGGACTTGTTGGTTTGCTGACCAGCGTGCTCAGAGAATACCCGCACAGGCACTGTGGGGACAATGCAGCAGAACCCTGGAGTGAGATTCTCGTTTGCTCCAGGCCTGGGGTTCAGTGACCACAGCGATGGACAGTGGCCAGAGCTCAGCCATGCAGTCAGGTCATCCTCACTTCTAGTTCACGGACAATAAGCCCCGTGGTTCCACTGGGAACTGTGGTCACACTCAGGACAACTTCACCTCCTTTCTTCTGACTGCTGGACCCCATGGTCACACCTAGGAATCCTCATTTCCAGTCCTCTGACCACCGGATGCCATGGTCACCGTCAGGACGTCCTCCCGTCCCCTGTGAGGGCCTGGTCTGCCAGAAGGAGCTGACAACCCCCAGGTGAGCAGTGACATGCACACAGTGTGGGCCCATCAGGTGCTGGGATGGGGTGGGTCAGCTCTGGGAGGTAGCTCCGCCCACACGCGGGTGTTTCCATCCAATCACGGCCCAGCGTGTTGGAGGGTGTGCGCAGGTTCCGTCCCAAAGCAGAGCCGCGAGGGAAGGCGGAGTGGAGTTCGCAAATGCTGCGGCCTCGGAAGCCGTCGGGGTGAGTACGGTGCCCGTCTGAATTCGGGCTCGAGGTGGGGTGGGAGGGGGTCGAGGGTGGTCCGCGCTCCCCTCAGAGCCCGGCTGCTCCTTTTTGCGCCCCGGGGGCTGGAGGGGCGGCTGGAGTAGCTGCAGGACAGCCCCCCCCCCCCCCCCCCGGGGAAAGCGCACTCTCGAAGGCTTGGTGTTCGTAGCGCGGAGGGCGGAGGACGGGGGCGGAGGGGGGCCCTCCTGGGTCGGAGCCGCGGAGCCCGCAGGACCCCTAGACCGCAGCTCAGCGGAGCTATGCCCAGCCCACCATCTCCTGCGCCGCTCGCCGGGTCGGTAGGTCAGGTCGGGGTCGGGGAAAAGCTGTGCGCTGAGGTCTCCTGTCGTCCCTCTGCTGCAGGTACAGGGCCATAGGGGCCTGTCGGTGTGGTGAGCAGTGGGAAGACCGCTGAGCGTTCGGGGGGGGCCTGTGAGCGTTGGGGGTCCCTCGTGGGGAGGAGGACGCGAGCTTTGGGTGGGTTTTCCATGCTGCACTTCTGTGCGTTCCTTCAGCTGAGGATTTCCCTCTGTGCGTGTCACACATTCGCATGAGGACAGAAAGAACCTTCTCGGGCAGTCCCAAGCAGGCGGTTCAGATATCTCACCTGGCCATGCTTAACTCATCTTGCCCCCATGCATTTGTGAAAGCCTCTCCTCCTGCTGAGTCCCGTACTGACTGAGAAGGCAGAGGGTGGAGTGCATCCAGCTGAGGGAGAGGGCGGCGGGATGCACAGCTGCATCTGGTTGACTCCCAGGGCTGCTGCCGAGAGCTCCAGGCCGGGGAGTGGGCTCACCTGGGTGGTGTTTGGTTGGCCCCAGTGCTGAGCACACCTGAATCCATACTTGGAAGCCAGAGAGCTGGGGTCTGCAGTAAGGGAGAGGACGGGTGACCCACATCTGTGCACCTGGGAGGCAGTGTGTACCTGGCAAGTGCAGGATTGGTGCCCATGGGGATGGGACAATTTTCCTCCCATCATGGACAAACTCATGACCTTCTCAGGTTGGGGGGCAAATGGGAGGATGAGGGACTTATTACAAAGTAACCCAGATTCTGATGAAACAGAGGCCTGGAGACATGGGGACAGGAGGGGACAGGACACTCTTAGTGTCATGTGACTTGTGTTTGGGGAGCAGTCTCCTTTGCAGTAGAGAAGCAGACACATGTCCACAGGTGTCCCCACAATGGTGACAGACACACAGGGGACCCCAGGGTGCTGACAGACACAGAGTTGCCCCCATGATGGTGACACAGGGCACACCAACAGGTACCCTACCTGGTGGGGGACAGGCATCAACGGGTGCCTCATACTGCGCATGCTTGGGCCCTGCCATGAGTGCTTTGCTGTCTGTCGCTCCTGGAGTCCCTTGAGGCCTGGGAAATAAATTCAAATCAAGTTAGACAGGAAACTTTTATTTCAAAGGAATTATTGTGATGAAGAAGGGGGACTGTTACAGGGGACGAGGGTACTAATGGGGCGACCATTACAATAAAGAGGAAACGGTTACTGTGGAGGAAGGACTATATCTCTACACGGAGCAATAGGGAGGTGACTCGTGTAGAGAAGTGACTAACGTGCTGGGATATGAAGTAAGGGGGGGCCGAGACAATGGGGCATAATACTGTGGTGAGGGGACTCTTACCATAAAGGACTACTGCTGTAGTGGGGGGATGATTACTGTAGGGGGGATGTTACAGTGGGGGGACTATGATAATGTGGGGGTGTTGCAGTGGAGAAGGGACTGTGACAGTGGAGGGGGCTGTATAATAAAGGGGACTAGTGCAATAGAGGAGGACCATTCTGTAGAGAGGGACGATGACGGGAGAGGCAGCACTTTTTCTGTAGAGGGTGGACTCTTACCATAGAGGGGGGACTGTTACCATTGAGAGGGGACAGTTAGAGTATAGGTGAGGCTGTTCTGCTAGATGGTGTTCTATTGCCATAGATGCGGCTGTTGTTATAGAGGAGGGATAGTGTTACACAGTGGGGAGTATAACAGCCGAGGAGCACTGTCACTGTAGAGGAGGAACTACGACAACAGGACTATTACTGTAGAGTGAGGATCGTGATATTATAGTGGAGCTGTTAGTGCAGGGCGGGGGGGATGCGGTAGAGGATGACTATTATTCTGTTGGGGGCGCTGTTACTCTGGAGGCAGGATAGAACAGCAGAGGAGGACTATTGCTGTAAACGGGAGACAGTTCCTGGGGAAATATAACAACAGGGGAGGGCTGTTGCCATAGAAGGGGGACTGTGACAATAGAGATAGATGCTGACAAGGTCTGCAGGCATCCGGAGACTTGGAGCGAAGGAGGATTCTTCTTGGAGAGGAGGAAACACAAGGACAGCGGCCCAGGCATGGGGCTGGCGTGAAGGCAACTTGAAGGTATGTGGATCAGAGGCCCCGACTCAGGAGGTACCTAGAGAGGGGCTTCTGCCCAGGTGGAGGGCAGGGGCTGCAAGTGGGTGGGGAGGAGGGGGACGGGTGGGTAGCCAGTCCTGTTCCAGCCAGTCCTGGGAGGGAGCGGTTCACGTCCTGGCCGAGGAGCCTGGTTAGGAAGGGGGTCCTGAGTCTCCGCGGGTCTTTGTGTGGAAGGGTCTCTGCGGGAAGAGCTTTTTAGACGCAGAGCGGGAGGGTGTTTCTGTCCCATCAGGTCACCTTCAGCATTGTGGAAAGGCAATGGGCTGTGACAGGAGGAGGGGACAGTCAGACCTGGGCTGTGACAGGAGGAGGAACTCAGACCTGGGCTCTGACTGTAGGGAGAGGACATTCCACCAGCATTGAAGAGAAAACACCATTTATTCTGGAAGGAGCGCGAAACTGCCCTGGACATGCATCACGGGTGACCTCAGGGGAGATGAGAGGCTGCAGAGATGGAAGAGTGCCACTCTTCGTGCAGCTGAGCGGAGGCCACCTGCTCCATCTATACTCCCAGGTAAGCAGTCACATTTTCTTCACGGTGGGGGTGGGTTTGTGTTTTGAGCCAGACCAGGCGCTGGGGTCAGGGTCTCCTCCTAGGAGCTGGGAGTTGGCTGCTTCCTTCTCCGTCACAGTTATTTGTTTATTTCAGGGACAACTCTAATACATCTTATTTTGTAAAACTGCTGACAGTTCAAAGGTTCATCCAAGAATTCTGGACTCAGGTGGCCTGGGATTAAAAACCCAGGGAGTTCCTGCCATGGCTCAGTGGGTTAAGGACCGGACGTTGTCTGTGAGGATACGGGGTCAACCCCCGGCATCACTCAGCGCGTTAAGCATCCAGAGTTGTCACAAGCTGCAGTGCAGTTCACAATACCTCTGATCTAGCATTGCTGTGGCCGTGGCATAGACTGGCAGCTGCATGTCAGATTGGACCCGAGCCTACGAACTTCCATATGCCATGGGTGTGGCCCTAAAAAGACAGAAAGAAAGTACCTAAGTCATGTGGTTATTGTGGATTTTAAATGAGATAATTCAGTGTCTGGCACGTATTGCTCAGTGAGCATCATCACCTACTATAGTCCTGACGAGGGGAATCACTTTTTAATTAGGACTTTTTTAATTAAAGTATAGTTGGCTTACACTGTGGTGCCAATTTCTGTGGTCAGCATAGTGACTCAGTTATATATATATATACATACATACGCATACACATGTGTACATGCACACACGTTTTATATTCTTTTCCATCATGGAGATTGGGTATAGTTCCTTGTGCTATACAGTAGGACCTTGTTTATCCATTCTAAATGTCATAGTTTTCATCTGTAAACCCTAAGCTCCCAGACCATCCCACGCCCTCCCTATTCCCACTGCTCCCTTGGCAATCACAGTCTGTTCTCTGCGACTCTGTCTCTGTTTTGTGGATAGGTTCATTTGTGCCATATTTTATTATTTTATTATTTTTTATTTTTTTGCTTGTTTTGATTTCATGCCCTTTTTTTTTGGTTGATGTTTCCCTTTTTTTAAAAAATAAGAATGAATTTTATTTCAATCATAGGTGTACAAAGATCATCACAAGTCAATGTGATAGATTTTGTGTCCCAAACCCACAGTGCATCCCCCCACCCCCCAGATTGTCCCACTTGAAAAACCAAGGTTTTCCAAAATCTGTGAGTCATTATCTGTTCTTCAAAGAAGTTCACTGTGTCTCTTTAGCTTCCACATGTAAGCGGTAGCATTGGGTGTTGCTGTCTAATTGTCTGACTGGTTTCACTTCGCATGATAATTTCTAGGTCCATCCATGTTGCTGCAAATGCCGTTATTCCGTTCCTTTTAATGGCTGAGTAATACTCCATGGTGTGTATGTACCATATCTTCCCTATCCACTCCTCTGTCGATGGGCATTTAGGTTGTTTCCATGACCTGGCTTCTTCCCTCTCTAGCTGCTTTAAATGTGAAGCTAGCTTGTTTATGTGAGCTTTTTCTTGTTTCCTGAGGTAGGCTTGTATTGCTACATACTTTCCTCTTAGAACTGCTTTTGCTGCATCCCAGAGGTTTTGGAGTGTCGTGTCTTTGTTGTCATTTGCTTCTTGGTATTTTTTAACTTCCTCTCTGATTTCTTCAGTGATCCATTGGTTGTTTAGTAGCGTGTTGTTTAGTCTCCACGTGTTTGTATTTTTTGCCCTTTTTTTCTTGTTGTTGATTTCCAGTCACATACCATGGTAGTCAGAGAAGATGCTTGAAATGATTTCAATTTTCTTAAAGTTACTGAGGCTTGATTTGTAGCCCAGGATGTGATCAATCTTAGAAGATGTTCCGTGCACACTTGAGAAGAACGTGTATTCTGTTGCTTTTGGATGGAATGTCCTATAAATATCTATTAAGTATATGCCGTTCCTGATGAGCCTTGTCATTTGTGGTGTTTTTGTTTCTAGTTGTGGCCTTTGCTTTTCTGACTAGAGAAGCTCCTTTAAGATTTGTTGTAAAGCTGGTTTAGTGTTGCAGAAATCTCTTAGCTTTTGCGTATCTGTAAAGGTTTTGATCTCTCCTTCAAATCTGAATGAGAGCCTTGCAGGGTAAAGCAATCTTGGTCGGAAGTTTTTCCCTTTCATCACATTAAGTACATCATGCCACTCCCTTCTGGCCTGCAGAGTTTCAGCTGAAAAATCTGCTGATAACCTTATTGGGGTTCCCTTGTATGTCATTTGTTGCTTTTTCCTAGCTGCTTTCAAAATTTTCTCTTTGTCTTTAATTTTGGTCATTTTAATATGTGTCTCGGGGTGTTCCTCCTTGGGTTTATTTTATATGGTACTCATTGCGCTTCCTGAATTTGAGTGGTCCCTTTCCCATATTAGGGAAGTTTTTGGCTATTATCTCTTCAAATATTTATTCTGTCCCCTTCTCTCTCTCTTCTCCCTCTGGCACCCCTATAATACGGATGTTGGTGTGTTTAACATTATCCCAGAGTTCTCTGAGACTCTGCTCATTTCCCTTCAATCTTTTATCTCTTTTCTCTTCCGCATTAGTGATTTCCACTAATCTGTCCTCCACCTTGCTGATTTGTTCTTCTGCCTCCTGTATTCTACTTCTAGAGAATACAGGCTGCTTCTAATGAATTTTTTATTTCAGTTATTGTATTTTGCATCTCTTGTTTAATTTTTACAGCTTGTATTACTCTGCTCAGTGTTTCCTGTAAATTATCAATCTTTGCCTCCAGTCTATTTCCAATGCCTTGCATCATCTTCAGCATCAACAGTCTAAAGTCTCTTTCTGAGAGGCTGATAATCTCCTCATCACTGAGCTGTTTTTCTGGGCTTTTCTCTTTCTCCCTTATCTGAGTTAGAGTTTTGTGTCTTTTCATTTTTATAGGTTTTTGGTGTGGTGACCTTTTTGCCAACAATAGAGTTGTAGCCTCTCTCAGTTCTGGCATTTGCCTCTCCTGTGGCTAAAGTTAGTATGGAGGGGGCTTGCTGTAGGCTTCCTGATGGGAGGGACTGATGCCTGCCCACTGGTAGGTGGGGTTGGTTCTTATCCCTCTGGTAGGTGGGGCTTTATCTCTGGATGAGATTAGAGGCTGGCTGTGTGCCTGAGGGGTCTTTAGGCAGCCTGTTTACTGATGGGTGGGGCTGTGATCCCACCTGGATTATTGTTTGGCCTGGGGCTTCTCAGCGCTGATGGGAGGGACAAGATTTTCCCAGAAATGGCCCCCTCCAGAGAAATGCAGGCTGATGAATATTCCCGAGAGCTTCACCTCCAATGCCCTTCCACCACAACAAGCCACAGTCACCCCAGGAGATCCTCCAAGAATTGCAGTCAGGTTCCACCCAGATTCCTATGGAGACTTTGCTTTGCCCTGGGACCCAGTGCATGTGAAAGTCTGTGTGCGCCTTTCAAGAATGGGGTCTCCTCTTTCCCCCAGTCCTGTGGAGCTCCTGCACACAAGCCCCACTGGCCTTCAATGCCAGATGCTCCGGGGGCTCTTTCTCCCTGTGCCAGATCCCCAGGTGTGGGGATTTGACGTGGGGCTCAGAACTCTCAGTCCTGTAGCTGAGTCTCTGTGATACAGTTACTTTCCAGTCTGTGGGGCTTCCCACCCGGGAGGTATGGGGTTGCTTCTATCGCGTGATCGCCCCTCCTACCTCTTGATGTGGTCTCCTCTTTGTCTTCTGGAGTAGAATATCTTTTTTGGAAGTTTACAGTCCGTTTGGTTGAAGGCTGCTTGGCATTTGGTTGTAGTTTTGTTGTTTTTTGGGAGAGAAGTTGAGCTCCAGTCCTTCTATTCCGCCATCTTAATCCAATCTCGCCCCCTTTTTTTTTTATTGCTAGGGTCACACTGGCGGCATATGTAGGTTCCCAGGGTAGGGGGTGAATCAGAGCTACAGGTGCCGGCCTACACCACAGCAACCCATTTGTGCCATATTTTAGATTCCACATTACAAGCGATATCATACAGTATTTGCCTTTATCTTTCTGACCTACATCACTTAGTATGATAATCTGGTTGCGTCAATGTTGCTGCAAATGGCATTCATTTTTTATGGCTGAGTGGTATTCCATTGTGTATATGTACCATATCTTCTTAATATATTCCTCTGTTGATAGACATTTAGGTTGTTTAACTTTCTTGGATATTGTGAAAAGTGCTTCTATGAACATAAGGATGCATGTATACTTTTTTATTTATTTATTTATTTTTGTTTTTTTTGCCTTTTCTAGGGCTACACTCTTGGTATGTGGAGGTTCCCAGGCTAGGGTTCAATCTGAGCTGTAGCCGCCAGATTACGCCACAGCCACAGCCATGCGGGATCCCAGCCGACTCTGTGACCTGCACCAAAACTCACTGTAATGCTGGATCCTTAACCCACAGAGCAGTGCCAGGGATCAAACCCACAAACTCATGGTTCATGGTCAGATTCGTTAACCACAGAGCCATGATGGAAACTC
>PVHT020000037.1:11087319-11135087 GCA_004024745.2 Catagonus wagneri | reverse complement strand
TGGGCTGTTTGTCCTCCTTTGTGGGGCCCTTGGGGGACATGCTTACATCAGGGACTCCAGGGACAAGGCTGTATCTCCCAGCCTCACCCTCTTCCCAAGGGGCCGATCTCTAAAGCCACGGCCCAGCTCACACCCTTCCGAGTCTCTATCCTTGCTTTTCTCAAGCTGCTCTGCTAAAACCTTTTTCCACTGCATCTAGCTCGGCTCCAGGCCTGTTTTAATGACTGTGAAACCTATTTCCAACAGGAATATAGATACATGTAATTAATACGTACCTATGATTTTCAAAGTTTTGTTCCTCTATGTTGATGTTACAACCATCTCGAGGTTTCATAAGCTTCAAGTTTGAGAGTCATGACTAATAATGCTTCACCGTAACCTGGGGGATATAAACAGACATGCTTTACAGTTCACACACGTGGCATGAATCTTGATTATCTCAGACATTTGTATTTCATGCCCTGCCTCCTTTAGCTGCATTGAGTGTTTTTCACTTTATCTTAATTTTCAGTTTGATTGTCATGCACCTAGGCACAGTTCTGTTTTTATGCTCTATGAGCTTTACTGAGCTTTTTGAATCTATAAATGTATGATTTTTACCTAATTTGGAAATTTTCAGTAATTAATACTTCCCCCAAATTTTGTCTCATTCTCCCTTTCATTTCATTTTGGAACCCCAACTACCCATCTATTAGATCCTTTGATATGGTTTCATTAGTATCTGAGAATCTCCATTTCTTTCTGTAAAGAGAAGGAAAGGAAAGAAAAAAAAGGGAAAAAAGTGAAACAGGTAGTTAATATACATATTCTATTTAATACAGTATATCCAACATACTATCACTGAGATCTATCAAAGTTATTAATAAGATATCTTACATCATTTTTGAACTAAGTCTTCAAACTCTGTGTGTATTTGACACATACAGCGCATCTGACTTCACTCGGCACACTGAAGCACTCAACAGCCACTGCGGGCTCTCGGCTACCATAACGGGCAGCCAGCTCTAGCCAACAGCTTGATATTTGTTTCCACCATCACAGCCACCTCATCGTCATTTCACTTACATGTGGCTCAAAAAGTCTATAGCACCTGTCTGCCAAAGTCAAAGCATGCTCACATCTGAGCATAAAGAAAAGGAGGTATGGAGAAGCTAGAAGAACCCATTCTCTTCCTCAAAGTGCTTTATATTGATTGTTTTCTCTATACATTTTCTTTTCATTCTGGGAGAAAAAAAAAATCTGTCCTGGATTCATTATTTTCCTTGGCTCCCTTGTTTTCACTTCAGTGCATTTGGAACAATTTTTTATTTTAATTTTTCAATTACTACGTTAGATTTGTAAGAATCATGAAGTTTGTAGTGAAAATTGAAGTCAGAATCTCTTTAAGTTGAATTTAAAGCCAACAAAATTGACATAGTGGTTGTTAATACTCAGTCCTATATATACTTACATAAAAATATGGCAAGTTCTCTGCTCACTGTCATATTTTATAAAACCCGACATGTTTACAAGAATGTAAAATCACAGGTCAATTTCTTTCATAAACAGATAAAAACAAGACCTAAAGAACATGTTAGGAAACACAAATCCAGCTTGTATATGAATACCAGTGGTTTATTTCAGAAATTTGTGTTAGGTTTAAAAACTCAATGTAATCCAATAACAGAATTAAAATGACGTGATTATTGCAATAATTAGAGGTAGTATCTGTTGAAATTCAATTTTCCATTAGTAGACAAAGTGATATTATATTAACTGAAGAGAATTTCCTATTATTTGATCCCATGCATCAACAAAGAAAAACCTCCATCAAAAATGCCATGCTTAATGGCACCTGGAGGCTGAAAGCCACGCCTGGCCCATCTCAAGATCTAGAATTAACCTGTCAAGGATGTTCCCCGTCACCACTGGGTTACTCAGCTCTAGCCCTGAGTAAATAAATGCTCAAAAGGGGCGGGAGTGAGAAGACAGGAAAATGGAAGGTAGGTAAGGACAGACAGCGATGGGGACGAGCTTCAGCGTGGAGGGTACCACAGGGATGTGGGCTGGAGCCTCAGAAAGCTCAAGAGCTTGGGCGACGCAGGGTCATCGGGACCACACAGCTGCAAGGATTAAAATAGGGACAGAGGGTGGCGGGGAAGTAGTATTTAGAGAAGGTGTAGATGGGGAAGCCATGGTTGGTGACATTATAGAAGGAGACCGTGCCGGCCTCGTAGTCGAGGAACACGCCCACGCGGCGGGGCGGCACGGTCATGGACAGGAGCAGGGAGGCGGCCGAATCCTCGTAAGCTCTGTACTCGTGCTTCCGATGTAACCCGATCACCCAGTATCCGCTCTGAGGCTGGTATCTGGAGTAAACGTTCCGATTGCTGGCAAACTGGCTGACGGCGAACGCAGGGCCCAGCGCTTCACTGCACACCCCCAGGATCCAGTCCGTCTTCTTGGCCACGTCCACCTCCCAGTAATGCTTCCCCGAGGAGAAGTGCCGAGAGCCCAGGACGCCACAGCCGTAATGCTCTTCCAAGTGGGACCCAGACGGCTGGGCCCCCACGAACCTCACCTGCCTCCGGTTCTTAGACAGGACGAGATTTAAACTGGCCGTGTGCGGATTCAGAGTCATGTCCACTGTGGGGGAAGGGACAGCATCAGCGGGGGAGCGTGGGTACCCAGGTCTTCGGAGTCTGAGAAGAGGCACAGGATGTGGGTGGGAGGAACTGGGGCTGTGACGGCGCGGGGAGGGAGGACGGGGGGGGGGGGGACACGACGACGATGACGACACAAGAGCATCTCACAGCTGAGAGGGTGAGGGTGTGTTTGGGGAAGACGAGAACCTGTCAGCTCAAAGAGGCCGTGGTGTCCACTCACCCCAGTAGCTCTGGACATCCGTCAGCTCTGTAACAATAGAGAGTCAATCACGTTATAAAGAACCAGGGTCTCAGGTCTGCAGTCTCTCCCCTTACCTGGCTGAGGGGTGTGGCGGGGAATTCTGCAGGGATGTGAGCTGGCCATCTCACTCCATGAGCATGAGATCTTCTTCAGCACAGTTTTCCTCCCTCTCTACCACTATTCCCAAGTACCCTGCATTCTTTTTATTTCTTACCACTACCGTTATGCCCCATCCAGACTCTGCTCTCAGAATCGTCTCACCTCTAAACACCCGCAGCATCTTTTTCAGATCTGGGGCTCGAAATGCACTCTTCAGCTTGGTGGGGAGAGCTTCTGGCTTCTTCAGGGTCCAGAACTCACTCCTAGAGAGACAGACATGGTGAAGCTCCAACACCACTAACCTGGGGTGCCTCTAACACCTGTCTCCCTCGCCTCTCAAGCCCGCTGGTGAACTTCAAAGTTCTTTCCTCAAGAAAATCAGCAAAGAGCTCTGATATCAGAGCCAGAAGACCTGGACTAAAAACTAGCTTCTGAACATCTGTGTGAACACTGATAAGATTTTCATTCTTCTTTATGGCTGAGTAGTATTCCATTGTGGATACATACCACATCTTCACCCATTCACCTGCTGTTGGACACTTGGTTGCTTCCACATCTTGGCCATTGTTAACAGTGCTGCTGTGAACACTGGGGTGAGGTATCTTTTGCACAGCACAGGGAATATAGCTAATATTTTATAACTTTATATGGAGTATATTCTATAAAAATACTGAATCACTATGCTGTACAGCTGAAACTAAGATACTTTTGTAAATCAACTATACATCAATTTAAAAGAAAAAGTTGGAATTTAGCTTTCAAAGCCTCATTTTTATTTCCATAGTTTGTTGTTGCTTAGACCTTAGGAACAGCCTCTTAGGACGCCCAATCTCTGAGAATGTTCGGCCAGCTGGAGAAAGGAGCCGTTCTCACCTCCAAACTGAGCCTGAAAACCTCAGGAGGGACCACAGGCTCCAGAGCTCGTGTTTGTGAGGGGTTTCAAGGTACCATGTATGTGGGCAGCTGTAGGGTCCCTTTGATGAATGAAATTCTAGAGAATATGACAGAAGAGAGAACATGTTTTTGTTCCAGGGCCAAAGCTACTCTCTTCAAGATCTCGGGCTTATGATTTTACTGGAATTAAACACAACGGAAGTCGGAGGACAATTAGGAAACCAGGTATGCACTGTTTCAAAGCTAAGAGAGAAAAGGGAATTTAAGTGGATATCCCAAGAGCTGATGTCTGGACCTTGGAGGGGAAAATCCAGATGGGAAATTTCCCACTGATAAAGCACGTGGGCCAAGAAAATCCCTGTGTATTTAGAGGTGGCTATAAACTGCTGGAAACGGGGCTGGAGGCAGGTACAGAGGTCTGCGAAAGGGTAGGGGGCGATTCTTAAGAACACCACTGTCTCCATCCAAATTCTACTACCCACAGAAACCAAGCCATTCCCTTTACTTGGGGGCCCTTCCAAGTTCTCATGATGAGTAACTCAAGTCGGCAGAGTCTTAAATATTCCCTGGCTTGTGAGGTTTTGTTTCCTTGCCCACTGACCCTAAGACAATTCTTTGGCATCTCCTGTCCGCCCGAGGGCTCCAGTTCATGTTCTGCACATACCTTTTCGCAACATCACTCACATCCTAGGGAAGAAAGAGACAGGTTAAGCCAAGGAGTAACAGGCCTTCTCTTCTAACACAGCCTCATCCAGGTCCCTCACCCAACCACACCGCCCCATGATGTGATGGTGATAGACGGTCCCCATACGGAGGCCACAAAACAGAGGACTCAAAGGAGACTGTCCATGAGACCCTCTGTAGGGATGTCAGGGAGTGATGCAATTAACTTATTACTGTCTTTATTTTTCCAATGTGTGTGTGTGTGTGTGAAAGATTTTATATATGTACATCACCTGTTATCCGCCAGGCACCATGCCTGGTCCAAGAGGCTCTCATGTGACTGAGTCCTAATTTCTGTCCTCAAGATGCTTACATTCTAGCTGCTGAGGATACAATAGCCTTAAATGCGGTTGTTTCTCAAATCTTCCCTCCCCTATACCTCTATGCTGTCTTCTGATTTCATGTCTTTTTCTTGGTTTCAGCACACAGAGGAGTTGATAATTCCCAAATCTGTATTTCTGTTCAGATCCTCTTTTATTGACCCCAGAAAATGAGTCACAAACTCAAAATGTTTAAGAGAAAACTTACTTTTCCTGCAACCACGAGGTATCCCCTGTTCTCTCCCCTAATGATACCGGCATCCAGTCACCAAATGCAGACAAAGTGTTCTCCTAAAAACGATCTGTCTTTACCTGGATGTCCCATCTTAGACCAAGCCAGTCCATTCCACACCCCTAAATTCTTTTAGCCACTGTTCCTAGCCACCGTCAGTGCCACTGCCTCATTCGAGAAGAACCATCTCATGGCCTCCTAACTGGTCTTCAGATCTGACTTCTGCTCTATTCCCCTCAATGCAGAAGGAGAAAAGGCCAGTGGTTTGATCTATATGGCACAAAAATAACTATCTTCATAGCATCAGGCCTATTTTGGTTGTATTTGACAAAAACACAACTCAAACTGGCTTGACTATGTCAAGGCGTAGAGTGGCGGGTAGGTCAGCTTACACCACATGTCCAGGAGTGTACCCATCATAAGGCACGGCCATCATAAGGCACTTAAACGGTCAAATCAGGGTGCCACGTCACGCCTATTCCTCTTAGCTTTATTCTCAGGGTTCACATTCTGAATCTTGAAAGCCGAAGGCTTCCAGCCAGCTGTCAAATCTTAATGGGAAACAATGTCAAACAAACGTGGAAAAGAGAAGGAGGAACGCGTCTGTGATGGGCAAGTCCTAGAAAAACTGACTGAGAGATAACACTCTAGTTAAAATGACCATCTGGCAGTCATACTAATGGGCATAAAGGTCTAGACAGGTGCCTGGACCAGCTATTATATAAACCGAGGATCCATTTCTCCTTATGGAGCACTTCTTCCAGTTTAAGGGGACTGAGGAGTTTGAGGAGACTTGTGGGGGAGCTAAGACAAGTAAGGGATGGAGCAAGCATTTGGGCAACCCAGTGTCATGGAGGAAGAAAAAAAAGCAAGGAGAATAAACTGAAGATGTTGAAACCAGAGGCAGTGAATGAGGAAAAGCTCCAATGTGGAAAATAACTACCCTGTGACCCCAATAAACAAATTATTATCCCACCAAGAAAGGGAACAAGAGGAAAGCAAACAGAAAATAAGGAACAGCCCGAAGTTTCCAGAACGTCATGAGACACAGCCTGCCGCAACTTCACAGCCACACTATTCACTCTATGAAGAAAACAGCTGCTCAGATTTCAACTTCAGTTTAAATTTCTCCATCAAATCTCTTTGGATTTCATCGCTTGTACCCTCTGGACCTCAATACACGTACAGACCACAGCCCATTATTTGTGCCTCCAAAGACCTGTTCACACTTCTACTACAGCATGTTCAGTGGTTCTCCCCTAGAGAAAAGAGTCAAAGCAAAGAAGGGAGAAGAGGTGGTGATTACATAAAAAAAATCTCTAAGTACTTGAGTTTGGTACATGTCTGCCTCTGACTGAGCTGGGTCAAAAGAACCTGGCCAACCCCAACGCAGTGTCAGAGACAACAGGTGCTTAATGACCAGGGAGTCTCAACAGCAGGAGAGGAGGTTCCTTCTCTGCAGGGACATCTGTCAATGTCTGGAGGGCGTTTTGCTTGTCACAGCCGGTGGGAAGCTACAAGCATCTAGTGTGTAGAAGCCAAGGATCCCACTAAACATCCTACAATGCACAGTGCAGCCCCTCACAGTAGAGAATTTACCAGCCCCCAAATCACTAGTACCAAGATAGAGAAATGCAGCTTTATATAAAACATCACTCCAGGAGGTCCCGTCGTGGCTCAGCAGAAACGAACATGATTAGCATCCATGAGGACACAGGTTCGATCCCTGGCCCTCTTTAGTGGGTTAAGGATCCAGCGTTGCCATGAGCTGTGGTGTAGTCACAGATGAGGCTCTGATCTGGTGTTGTTATGGCCGTCGTGTAGGTTAGCAGCTATAGCTCTGATTCCACCCCTAGCCTGGGAACCTCCCTCCATATGCCGCGGGTGCAACCCTAAAAAGACAAATAAAAATAAATAAATGAAACATCGCTTCATATAGTAGATCTTCTTCTACATGGTATCAAATGTAATTCTGGACTATCCTTTATGCTTGAGAAATAAAAGTGAGACATTCATTTAGCAAGTGTGTTTTTAATTATCCCAGGTTTTACCCACGAGTTCTGGGCTGTCCAACAGGGAAGAAGCATATGGGGTGGGAGGTCAAAGGAAGATCCTGGTCTTTCCACCACCAGGATAGGAATCCCATGTCAGAAGGCAGGGAAAGTTAGTCTCTCTTGGCCTTGACTGGGACTGTGGGCTCCTTCGTGACTCTTACCTGCAGCAGCTCCGTCATGGAGCCCTGACACCGGTGCTCCAGGTCTGAGATGAGCTCTTGCAGGGACTGGCTCTGCTGGACCAGCTCTCCCTCAGCTTCGGCGAGGATACGCAGCCCCTTCCTCTCCTCCTCCTCCAGCTTCTTGAGCTGCCGTTGCTCCTCTTTGTCCAGGATGCTTCTCAACTGGTCAAACTGTTTCTGGATCCTGCGTCTCTCAGGCTCCATCTGATTCTTCGGGAACATGGAAGAGAAAGACGCTAGTCTGTTGAGCTGAGGGTCTCCTGCATCAGGGGTGGGGAGGTAGGCTCAGCACTTTCCTGGCGGGTCTCAGGAGGGGAAGAGGAGGAAATGGGAGCGGAATATTCCCGCAGAACCTCTTCTTTCATTCTATTCCCCCTTCAGCTCCTCTCTGACCACTGGCTGCCTTTTCTAGGCTTCCTACAGAGATTCTGATTCCTGGGTGAGCTTTAGATTCCAGGCAGTCTCCCTGGCCCCTGAGCAGCTCCTCCTTCCGGTTTTGAACTTTAAAGTGGGAATGACTGGCCTGTGGGGCCAGCTCAGAGCTGCAGCACAAGGTCCAGGATCAAGATTCAAGCGGCCGCCAATGGCCATGGTTCCTCTCTATGTGACTGTCTTCCAAAACCTAGATTCCCTTTGATATGTTCATCTTCCAACTTCCTCTTCTCTCCCCCCAGTTCTGCGATAAGAACATTACCCTGCTTTGGAAGTGCTGCAGTGAGGACTAGCCAAAAAGAAGCTCTTCCAGTCAAACCACGGAACAGACAGGACCAGGTCTCCTTTGCCCTTGGCTCCCCTGCCCTGACTCACGTCCCAGAATTGCTTCAGAAGAATCTCTCTTAGGTCCCGTTGTTGCTCAGCGGGTTAAGAACCCAACATGGTTCGATCCCTGGCCTTGTTCAGTGGGTTAAGGATCCCCTGACCTGGGAACCTCCATATGCAGTGGGTGCAGCCCTAAGAAGACAAAATAAATAAATTTTAATAACAAGGAGAATCTCTCTTACCTTCCAGGATGCTCTCTTCTCTCTGATAAGAGCTGCTAGTTTCTCAGCTTCCTGCTGCTCCTGCCTCAGCTTCTTCAGAGACTCCTGAAACCTCTCCTGGAGGAAACACACCCAGTCAGTCAGAATCGAGGCAAATTGGAAGAAATGACATGAATGGAGTAGGGATTATTGGACCTCAGAAGACGTCTCCCTGGGAGGAAAAACGGAGGAGGCCAAAGTTATCTTTCGTAAAAAGGGGATGGAAACCAGTGGGAATAGTAGGAATTGTCTTTTCTCCAGGAGAAAGAACCACACCATGAACCACTTTTTCTTTTTCTTTCTTTTTTTAGGGCCGCACCCACAGCCCTAAAGTATGGAAGTTCCAGGCTAGGGGTCCAATCAGAGCTGCAGCTGCCGGCCTACAGCACAGCCACAGCAACACAGGATCCGAGCCAAGCCTCATCTGAGACCTACACCACAGCTCACGGCATCACCGGACCCTTAACCTGCTGAGTGAGGCCAGGGATCGAACTGGCGTCCTCAAGGATGGTAAGGAACTGAGCGACAAAGGGAACTCCCACTCTAAATCCTTAGGTCCCCTGACAACACATCCTCCGCACTCAGCCTGCCCAGCCCTTACTGGCCCCCAGCAGCACCCGCTATTCCTGCGGAGCAGATCTTGAGCAGCGAGAACGAGATAAAATTTCTACCTGGTACTCCTGGACCACCTCCTCCATGAGGGACGTGTGGTGACCACGGTGCTCCTGGGACCGCTCGCAAAGCCAGCAGATGAGCTTGCCATCCTCCTTGCAGAAGAGCTGGAGCTTCTCTCCATGGTGTGCACAGAGAATCACCTTCAGCTGCTTCCCCGAGCCCAGCACCACCTCCCTGAGCCTCTCTGCGATGTTGGCCAGGTGCCGATTGGGCCGCAGGTTCCCAGGCTGGTAGCTGGCCTGGCACACGGGGCACCTGCTCTCCCCTTCCTGATCCATCCCCCATTCCTCGCTATCCTGTGTGATGCAGGCTTGGCAGAAGCTGTGGCCACAGTCTATGCTCAGGGGGTCCGTCAGGAGCTCGAGGCAGATGGGGCAGGTCACCTCATCTTGGATGTCCACCAGGACTGCTGAAGTCATCGCAGCCGCTGACTGGCTCCTGCGGGCCCAGCCCTCACTTCTAAGGTGCTCCTTGGGTATACAATCCTGGGTAGATGGGAGAACAAAAAAAGGGCTCAGGGTAAGAAATAGGGGGAGCAAAAGAGAGACTAACAGTTCTGGAAAGAGGTCAAACACCTGGTGTAATGACAGCTTCTCATTCTAACTTCAAATGTGTTCTTTGCCACCGCTCACATTAGACAACAATTTGCACCCTCGTTAGAGCAAATGATTTCCTCTGAATCCTACCGGATAAAGGGACACATTGATGCCCTGCAGAGAAGTGGCCTTGGGTGAGCAGCCATCTGTTAACCTTTTCTCAGTCCACCAAAACACTTTTTTTTTTTTAAGGGCTGCACTCACAGCATATGGAAGTTCCCAGGCTAGGGATGGAATCGGAGCTACAGCTGCCTGCCTACACCACAGCCACAGCAACACGGGATCCAAGCCTCATCTGTGACCTACACCACAGCTCATGGCAGTGCCGGATCCTTGACCCACTGAGCGAGGCCAGGGATCAAACCCGCATCCTCATGGATACTAGTCGGATTCATTGCCTCTGCGCCACAATGGGAACTCCCATATCCTCAATGTTCAAAGCACCAGGACACGCTGCTGCTTCAGGTGATTTTGCACTTGTTGCTCCTGATGCAAGGAAGACAGTAGGGTTTGTTTGGCTTCATTAACTTTCTCTTTACATGTCCCCTTATCAGAAGGGTCTGCTCTGCCAAGCCTGGCCAAGGCACGGCCACCCAAACCATCACTCTCAATATGCTCACCTGCTTGATTTTTCCTCTTATCACCACTTAACATGTATCTTTAGTGTCTGAATCCTGCCACCGGAATGTAAGCTCCATAAGACCATTTTTTGTTTCAAGGGACAGTGGAAGACAGAAAATAATTATGGAGACCATTTTTCTCATCACTTTTTATGTGGCGGGCGATGGCTGAACTCTTCACAGCTATTACATAACCTAACGCCGCAATAGTTCTATCAGATGAATTTAATCACCCCTATTTGACAAATGTGGAAAGTGCACTGCTTTAAAAGGGACTCACTCAATGACCAGAAGTCTCAGAAGGAATAAGTGACAAAGTAAAGGTTATAATCCAGTTTTATGCAAATACAAACCTCAGGTCATTAACCACTCTAAGGTCTAATGCAGTGTGACCTGTCTGCTCCTTACAAGAAGCCAGTGTTCCCTTCACGCCCCCACATCACCTGCAAGGGAACTCAGGTCACAAAGAGGCTGAGCTTGTTTCTACCCATAGCCTGACTGGTACCCGTCTCATTTTTTTGGCTGCACTAATCCAGCAGCCTACCCTCCTTCTTCCTGGCATTTGCACTTCCTGCATCTCTTCCTGAGTTACCTGTAGGCTCCTTCTCCATCCCCATTCTGCTTCATTCCTGGTGGCACGTCCCTAGGCCTCTTGCTGCTTTCCTTTCCCGGAGTGAGGTGAGAAAAAGCGCTGGCACTGCAGCAGCACAGCCCCAGGTCTGAATCCCCAGTGTACCTGCCTCTAGTTCTGAAACCCTGGGGTAATTCCTGATCTGAGATGTGGTTTGACCTTGTGTGTGCTGCTGAAAACCATCCCTTCCTTATAGGGGAGTTGTGACAAATTATTCGAGCCGGTGTGTAAAAGAGTCTCAATAAAAACCACTGGTCACAATGTTTACACGGTCACTGTCCTCAATCCTTCAGTGCCCTGCCCTCTTCTACCATGAGGAAAAGAGCCCCTTCAGTATTTCTACCAGGAACAGGCATAGAGCAAAGTCTGGCAGACGGATACAGCTCTATATAAATACCTGCTATAACAATGAACACATCACTTTCTCACCCCCATTCGCATCTCCTTCCTTCTTTCGGACCTAGGAGGAAAGCCCACTATTTTTAGGTCATAATAGGATGTAATACGACGGCATTTAAGGAAAATGTGAGAAAGCTGAACCTGATCCAGGAATTTCTGTGTGCCTGGCATAAGGCTCAGTTAAGAAAGCTAGTAACTTCTCCAACAAGACAACTAAAGATGTTGGAAGACACAAATTCCTTTTTCCTTTCTTTCTTTCTTCCTTCCTTCCTTCCTTCCTTCCTTCCTTCCTTCCTTCCTTCCTTCCTTCCTCCCTCCCTCCCTCCCTCCCTCCCTCCCTCTCTTTTTTTCTTTCCACTACTCCAGCATTGACTCACTTTAATTGGAATCCATAAGCACTCTTTGCCTAGCTGAAGTCCACCAAAGAAAAGCCAGCTGACAAACACACTGCCCAGTTGAAGGCACACTAACCCCAGCTGTGACCCTAGGGTACAGGATAAGCCACAGAATGGCCGAGAACAGGTATAATCCCTTAATTTTTCTTTGTCCAGTTCTCTTGCAAAGGCAGGTGTACACTGAGGTACAACACGTCCCTGAGTGCAGATACTGAAGCGGTTAAGGTGAGGCCAAGGAATTTTGCATCAAAAGTGCCATTGAATGCCAAGGCTGCCAGTTAGCGCTGAAGAACACAGGCCTGTCGTCAGCAAGGCAGCAGAAGGGGAGATGAGGTTAAACTGAGCTGTGCTTTGCTTTGCAGAAACAAACCAACACATTGCAGAAAGTTCCCACCACTAGATAGTTCCAGAAGGTTACAGTGCATTCCAATCAACAAGATATCACAGTGAGAGCAAACAGCCAAAACTGCAAAAGAGCTTGCAGTGTCTGGCAACCTAGAGTTACCTGTTCTGCGTAGAAGCTCAAGCCTGCCCTCTGCGGCTGTGCCTGCTTGCAGGCAGACAACTTCCCAGGCGGGGACATTTGGGGAGACCGTAACCTGAATGCTACCTCCCTGCCTCGTTAGCTCCCCGTCCACTTACTAGTCACAGATAAGAAGGGCTTCGACTTTAATTAAAAGTACTTGCTGTTGAGTTCCCCTGTGGTGCGGCAGCTTGGGTCACTGCTGTGGTACACGTTCGATCCCTGGCCCGGGAACTCCCACATGCCACAGGGAGCAGCAAAAAAAAATTGCTTGCTGTGTCCATTGGCTATGCACCCCAAGTGACAGACCCATCAAGTCTGGTATCAGGTCCTATGATTTGCACACATTTTCTCCTCTTGCAGGCACGATAGGATTAAAAACATCAAACTGCCTGCCAGTTACAATAGGCTCTTCCAGAAGAAAGGGCCTGAGAAGGTGCCCCAACTAAGAAACCAGTCTGGAAGACACAGCAGAGCTGGGCAGGGTGAGACAGGGCATCTCTGGGGATCTGGTGAGCTGCAGACCCGACCTCAGGGCCTATCACCAAGCAATAAAATGGAAGCACTGATACATGTACAACAAAATACATCTCAAAAGCAAGAGGCAAAGTGAAAGAAGCTAAATGGCAAAGATAAGTCACTGTATGATTCCATTTTTATAAAATCCTCAAAAAGGCAAAACTCTACCACTTGAGATCAGATGAGTGGATACCAAAGCCCAGAGCTGGGAGAAGGGGGTGAATGAATTGCAAAGGGGCGCAAAAAAATTGGGGGGGGGGGATGGAAGTGCTCTTACATATCATGATGGTGTTGGCTGCACAACTATAAACAACTCAAAACACAGAACTGTATGCCTAGAACTGCTAATTTACTAAATGTAAATTACAACTCATTAGCGCTAACAAAACAGACAAAAAAGAAGTGCAATAAGAACAACCGAGGCTTGGTTTTCTGATCTTCTAAGCACAAATTAAAACTGTGTTGTCAAATATGATTGCCACCGGTACCTACCGAGCACCTGAAATGTGGCCACACAGACATGAGACGTTTTAAGTAAAAAAATATACACCAGATTTCAAAGATGTGTCAGGAAAAAATAATTTTAAATATTTCATTAACAGATTTTTTGGGTATTGATTACATGCGCTAAATATATTTTGAAAGCGTGGAGTTAAACGTATTAAAATCCATTTCATCCTCTTTTTTTTTGCCTTTTTGCCTTTATGTAGAGCCGCACCCGCGGCATATGGAGGTTCCCAGGTTAGGGGTCTAACAGGAGCTGTAGCCGCCGGCCTACACCACAGCCACAGCAATGCGGGATCCGAGCCGCGTCTGCAACCTACACCACAGCTCACGGCAACGCTGGATCCTTAACCCACTGAGCAAGGCCAGGGATCGAACCCGCAACCTCATGGTTCCTAGTCGGATTCGTTAACCACTGAGCCACGAAGGGAACTCCTCATCCTCTTCTTTTTAAAGGAGACCAATAAAAAATTTAAAAGTAGATATATGCCTCTAACACTTTTCTATATTTCTTTTCCATCGAATGCCCTGTGTAGGTTGTCCAAGGTGGACACAATTCTTGAACAGAAAAGATTGTGTTAAGAGTCGCTGTCTAAGATCAAAGGGTATAAAGTTGAGGCTGGGGAAGAAAGGAGGGGGAGAGTGAGCCAATTGCAGCTGGAAAGGGTTTGAGTAAGCCCTGCCCCAAGGCCACCGGACCCTAGACCACGGGCTGCAGCTAAGCCCAGAGGACTCGTAAAACTCCAGAAGAGTCCCAGGCTAAGGCCAAGTTGTCTCAAGAGCAGTGGGGGGTGGGCAGAAAGAAAGTCTAGCTGGGTGAGGCGTGCAGACCCCAGGGCCTAGGGGAAAAGCCCTAAAGGTCAAATTAGCAAATGAAAGAGGCCAAGTTCAAGACTGGGTGGGACCAGTTAAGTCTAAAGCGGAGGAAGGAAAAAGTCACGCGGTCGGGATCTGCTAACCAGCTGCGCTGGCAGCCAGGGGGGTTCTTTCTGTAGAACCTCTGGGCTCCCCGAGACCCTTTAATAAGATCTCCAGTCGATTTGCATGCACATTCAAGCTTCAAAAGCACTGTCTTAAATAAGTGAGCCTTCCTCCCAGGTGAAAGCAGTTTAGGGTGCAAACTAGAAAAAGGGGTGACGTGGGGGCGGAGGGCCAGAGAATGAACAGATTTTTTAGCTCTGAAACATCTATTGATAGAGTGGGAGCTTACAATGCCATATTAAAATGGCTTTAAGTACAAAAGTCAGTAACTGGCTGGGGGTTACTCAATACCGGTCGAGGCTCAGAAGGCCCAGTAGAAATAAGGTGGGCAGGACTGCCCCCCCTCCCCTGTATCCTGCTCCCCTACTGCGAGCTCTCCCGAAAAGTACGGTAAAAACTTTAAAAGCTGGCAATCCATTCACAAGTGACTGAGTTGAGGAAATAATCTGTTGTATCCTTGTGAAAGGCTATATTCTGCTTTAGCATATCATTTGCAATTGATGATCCGTAAATATTTAAAAGGGGAGGAGCACAGCTTCAGTTTTTTCTGTAACTTCAAAGGAATCACCACCTCATGTGTTCAAACCTTACAATGATTTAATAACTTTGCAGATTCTTAAAATGTTGTCCCGCACGTGTTTTCTTTCCCTGAGTGTCAGAGAATCCATTAACTGTGAGTTTTCTTGGATAATAAAATTCTTATTTTTTTCTGCACTTTCGATATTCCACTAGTGATTCCTAATTTTAAAACTCATATTCTAACTTGCTTTAGATGTCCGAAGTAGTCATATTCTCCTTTATCCTAGAGCATTTTTACATATTTTATTCTTTATTCTATTCTTTCAAAAACTGTTTTTATTTTGCAATTTTTTTTAAGTTAGGCATCGAGTTTGTCAATAATAACTTAATAATTTAAGTATTTACGATTTTTCAGGCACTCTCCCGTGTGTTTAAACCTCTGTCTCACTTAATCCTCACCAGAACTCTAGACTATAAACATTACTCTGTCCTTTTTGTAGCTAGAAGAAACTGAGGCTCAAAAAGGTCAAACAGCAGGTAGGGGGCACACAGCCAGCATCTAAGCGTCCCAGGCAGAACCTGAACACAGATACTGGCCAGAGGGCCCATGCTCTTAATCGCGCATTTCCGTCTTCATTGATTGATCATGTCTGGGTGACAGGCACATGGAGTTCTCCAGACAGGAGCCCCCAGGTGGTCAAGGCTCTTCTGAGCAAACCAGGGAATTTTATTTTACTTTATTTTTTGCCTTTTTAGGGCCGCACCCGCGGCATATGTAAGTTCCCAGGCTAGGGGTCCAACCAGAGCTGCTGGCCTACACCACAGCCACAGCAATACTAGATCCAGCCCCTTCTGTGGCCTACGCCACAGTTCACAGGAACACCGGATCCTTAACCCACCGAGCGAGGCCAGGGTTCGAACCTGCGTCCTCACGGATACCAGTCAAATTGTTTCCGCTGAGCCACAGTCCCAGCCAGGGACTTTGAAATAGATTCTGAGGAACACAGAACAATCACCCTTTTGGTCTCCCCCCCCCCCCCAAACTCAACCGCGCCCAGCCCTGCTCCCTTCGGGAAACGCAGAACTCTGGGACCAGCCGGGCCTTTGCAAAGACCATCAGGTCGGACGGAGCCGGGAAGGCTCCGCGCCCAACTCCCTCCAAGAGGGGTCAAGGTCTCCTGGGGGCTGGGGCGGGGAGGATAAACGTGCTCACTTCCTGGAGCAGAAAGGCTGGCGGTAGTGGAGGGGGCGCTGACCTCTGGACCCACGCCAGTCCCGGGGTCCGCCGTCATCCCCTAACAAAACGTCCCTCGCCACCAAAACTTTCCGAGCCGCCTCCCCGACACCCTGCAGCGCCCAGGATCAGGGCTTCACGGGCACGTTTCCAACCACCTTTGCCTCGGCGACTCCCAGCTCCAAGGCTGCCTCTTCCGGGCTCCCTTCCCAAACTTGAGTCGACTCAAAACTGCACGGGTCCCTCCTTGCGCCTCCACCCGCGCACCCCGCAACCAACCTGTGCGGCGGTACACACTCGCGGTACCAGGGGGGACAGCGGTGGCTGGCCAGAAAAGGGACTTGATCAGGCGGCTCTGGGGCCTGGATCGGAGCAGAGGACTTACAGCGGCTGTCGCCTCCAGCAAAGCAGAAGGGGGCAGGGGGCAGGGGGCGGGGCGAGGGGGGAGGGGATGCGGCTGATAGGACCGATCTGTCCAGCGCCGCGGAGGTCCCGCACTCCAGGGGTGTGGTCGCCAGGGCCCCATCCAGCTGCGGGAGAGCCCGCTTCCGCTCACCTGATGAGCCGCCGCCTCTGAGGCCTTGGAAAACACCCCAAGGCCAGGGATGGCCCTTGTACATCGTCTTCATTTAGCTTCCCGACCTCGTATCAGTGTTGATAAACCGGAGAAAACGCCTGTACTCCGTTATTAATCTCTCAGTTAAAACTCCTGAATAAAATATCTAAAGCAGTTGGAGGAGTAAGGAAAGGTAACCACTCGGCCTCGTCCTGGTATGTTTTGCAAAAAGATCGTTCAAGTTTATCTATTTAAAATTCTGGCTGTAAAATTTCAAATTGTATTACAGGTATTTTAAATTATATATATAATTTCAGTCTGTATTATGGAGAGACTCTAAATGTTTGCTCTTGGGTCCTTCTGAATACGTGAAAAGTTAATAAAGCCCCAGAACTGTAACTGTAGGGTTTCAATAGCACAGCAATTCTGAGAAGAAAAGGAAGGCAGAAATGCCCCCAAAGAAGCTGACCTCCTCTGAGAAGGTGAGGGGTTGGGGACAGGAGGGCCTGGGCCCAGGAGGGGGCCCAGATAAAAGTCAGGACACAAGGCTGGGTGACTTAACATAATATTTTCAAAAATCATCCACGTTGAATCTAGGGTGAGTACTTTGTCCTTTGATGGCTGAATAATACTCTGTTCTGTGAATTTTTCACATTTTGTTTACCGGTTCATCAGTTTTTAGACATTTGGCTTGTTTTTACTTTTTGGCTCTGATGAATAATGTGGCTATGAATTTTCTTGTGAAGGTTTTTTTTTTTTAATGTAGACTTTTTATTTCTCTTGAGTATATACCTACAAACAGAATTGCTGGATCATATATTTGCTTTTTTGAGGATCTTCCAGACTGTTTTCCAAAGTCGTCGTACTGTTTTGCATTCCCACTAGGGGTGTAAGAGGGCTCCAGTTTCTCATCTTTGCCAATACATATATATATACACACACACACACACACACACACACACACAAGTGATATATAGTCATGTATTATATACATACATATAGAGTCATCTTGCTTGTCATGAAGTGGTATCTCATCAGTATTTTAATCTGTATTTCCCTAAGGACTAAACGTATATATCACTTTTTCATGCACTTTACTATTCATTTACATCTTTTTTGAGAAGTATCTATTCAGAGCCTTCATCCATTTTTAATGGGTTGTCTTTTTCTTATTAAGAAAGAGGTCTTTATATATCCTAAATACAAGTCCTTTATGAGTTCTGTGATTTGTAAATATCTTCTCTCATTCTAAGGATTAGCTTCTCATTTTCTTGATTGGACCCTTTGAGGAACAAGTTTTTAATTGTGATGAAATCACAATATACTTTTGATGTCATATCTCTATGAAGGCTTTGCCTAATCCAAAGTCATAAAGATGTATTTATTTTTTTCTAAGAATATTATAATTTAGCTTTACACTTAGATCTATGATCTATTTTCAGTTCACTTTCACTGTGTGAGATAGAGGTTTGGTATCATTATTTTGCATGTGGATATTCTATTTTCCAGAATCATATTCTTCTTCTTCTTTTTTTTGTCTTTTTGCCTTTATCTAGAGCCCCACCCGCGGCATATGGAGGTTCCCAGGCTAGGGGTCTAACAGGAGCTGTAGCTGCCGGCCTTCACCACAGCCACAGCAACGCGGGATCCGAGCCGCGTCTGCAACCTACAACACAGCTCACGGCAATGCTGGATCCTTAACCCACTGAGCAAGGCCAGGGATCGAACCCGCAACCTCACGGTTCTTAGTCAGATTCGTTAACCACTGAGCCACGATGGGAACTCCCAGAATCATATTCTTTTCCCAGTGAATTAATTGTCCTAACATTGTTTGGAAACCGCTAAGGTGTTTTATGTGTGTTGTGTGTGTGTGTGCATGCGCGTGTGTGTTTGAAATTCAGCTCATCACGGAGAACTTAAAGATGGAACATCTCCTTCACAGTGAAACTCTCAGAAACTCAATTTACATGTTTGCCTAAAATTAACTAGCAGATCAGGTACTGAATAGCTGTTGTCCTGTAATGTGTCTGCTCATCTACTTTCCACCCAGTAGATATATATTCCATGGGGTTGGTTCGATTTCATTCTCTTATAAGCAGTGGAAAATTCAATTATATGTATTTTGGATAGATCTGTTGGGCGGCTGGGCAGATGGGGGCTTGGAGGTGCACAGTGCTGAAATCAGGGAGATCAATTCAATGATTATGGGAACAGTCCTGATGAAACTGAGAATATGCAGGATCTGCTGAAACAAGTTGCTAAGAGGCAATGGTTAGGCTCAGCGACAGCAGCATAGTGGAGGGAGGAAAGAGGAAGAATCTGCGATTGATTTGTGCATTAAGCCATTAGAAAGATGGTGAAGATGCTCTTCACATCAAAGTGGGGAATTATGGAGATAAAGCAATTTGCTAGGACAAAAAAAAAATGCACACATGTTGTTGTTGTTTTAAATCAAGTTAGCATTCCCTGGATATCATTCAGATGAGATTAATAAATTCTGATTTCCAACTAAAGTGTAGCCACTACTTTGCAGGACGGGGGACGTGAGGGTGGACTCTGGTCTAACACTCACAAGAGAATTGCCTGAGGAGGCAGGTGTGATGACAAAAGCGAACGACTTTATTGGGAAGGGGCCCAGGAGAGCAGCAGGGTAAGGAAACCCAGGAGAACTGCTCTGCCACGTGGCACCCTGCCTCAAGTTTTATGGCAACGGAGTTCATCTGGGGGTTGTCTCCGGCCAGGCATCTCGTATGGCCCATATTTGCTCTGACACATCTCTCAGCCAAGATGGATTCCAACGCCGAGGACTGTGGGAGGCTGGTCATCTCCTTCCTCTTCTTGGCCCCTCCCAAATTCTCCTGGTTGGTTTTCAGGGAAGTACCATGTCCTATCGTGAGACGACGCACACCAGCAGTTGTTATCATGCCTGGCCAAGGTGGGCAGTTTCAGTCAACAGTTCCCTAACAACTCGAATTTACTATAGGTCTGTGAGTCAACACGTTATGCCAGCATTAATGCCATGTGCTACAATTATATAGAAAATAAGAGCTCTTTAAGGCCAGGGATCATTTCTATATTAATATCTGTATATCCAGAATGTAGAACAATATACAGAATGTATTCATTATTTTGTATTGTCTTGTGGAAGGAAAAAAGGAAGAAAGCACATGACTTCCTTTTCATAGATCTGACCACTGAAAGAAAGTGAAATAGCTTTCTCTTTGTCTCCTACAAGTCTCTCGGGCTCTGCTCCCTGGGGTTATTTTTGTGTCTTCTCATGACCCCTTGTTTGTTCACTAGAACAAACCTGGACCCTGATCTTGCCATTATGACTGCCACACTAAGCCTCTCTATCGGGGGCAACGTTCTGTGGTTTCTGGACTAAACCTGTTTTTCTTTTCTCTTACAGGAGAGAAAAAGTGTCCCAGAAAGAAATATAAGGGTGGGCCTGGGGTGGGGAGTGTTAGTTACTCTGTCTTGTGACATGCGGTATGAGTCCTTGTAAGAACCACAGGTAAGGAAGATGGGAGATTGCGCAGCTGCGGGTCACTGCTCTGGGTATTAAGGATTCCTGATCAGCAGGAATAGGCAAGCGTCTATGGGAAGAGAAGTGGACGAGTTCGCAAAGTCAGTGAGGAATTCAGAGAAAAAGGAGTCTCGGGATTGGTGATTCTTTTCCCGTGTAAAAAAAGGATTGCTTTTGCTCCTGAAAACTTGGTTATTTATTGGTCTACAGAAAGCGCGGTCTGAGCCATGTTCTGACTGTTGATATCATGATTAGGAGTGCTTTTACTCACCTGCCTCTTCAACTTCTGAATCAGTTCTGGGAGTTGTAGTGTTATGACCCATGATTTCCATCACTGTAGAAGGAGGACTCAAGTCTTGCCCTCAGGTCATATAATACCCATAACCCAGATGGTGGAATTTCTAAAGTTTTTCCATACTTAGTCACTCACTATAAAAGCCTCTTCTGTGGGGTTAAGGTCACCTTGGTTAGATTGTCCTTGCCTGACTTCTTCTAGTTCTTCTCATGCTGGCCTGAACAGCAGGGCAGTTTGTCCTCTGTGAAGCCGTGGTTTTAATTCTGAAGGCAGAGAGTCTGTGTTCCTTTGGATTGTAGGAAAGACTCAAGACAAACTGAACTCTGGGTACCGAGCGTGGTACTGCACTTCAGCCAGATGTTCTGTGCTTACTATATCCAAAGACTTTGAGAAGTAAAACTAGGAGAGACTGACATCTGAAATAATGGTGTGTTATTAGAGCATATTAGTTATCTCCCAAGTGAGCCCTAGGAGGCGGTGGAGAAAGAGGCATCTCATTTTAGGTGGAAAGAACCTGGGTGAGGAGCCACCTCCTTTCCTAGGCATCAACAAACATTCTCTTTTGTCGTCTCCCTATGTCTTCAGCAGAATCCTGGACATTTACTTTGAACAAAGCACAGGGAAATGGCAATTTCAGGTCTGCACTGCACTGAACACATCCAGAGACACTACTTTTGGCTGTGCAAATGTCTAGTTTGATAAGTAGCTGGAAAACCCATTTCTGTGAGCAAACTCTCTACTATTTTTCTTTCATCATGTGTGTATAGTGCATTTCATTTCACCAAAGAGTTTAAAGCCAACATTCAATTTTCATGACAACCCAAGAAAATAAAATGGGCAGAGATTATCATCTTCTTTGAGAGACGATGGCTGAAGCATAAGCTCCAAGGAAACTGAAACGGAAGTCTAAATATGAGCCATCTACTATTCTAAATGCATCAGACTTTAACGTATTTTCTTCATTAGTTAATCTTTCAAATGTTGGATTTCTAGTCCCATTCCCAGGCTTATGAATGAGGGCTAATTGGGACATGGCAGGAAGCTGGGCTTGCCATTCTTATCCACTAGGGAAATGTAAAACAAAACCACAATAAGATACCACTTCACACCCAAAAAGAGGGCTAGAATTTAAATACCAACAATAGTAACAAGTTTTATAGAGTATATGAAAAAATTGGGAGTTTCATATACGCACGTGGAAATGTAATATGATGCAGTCACTTGGGAAGATAGCCTGGCAGTTCCTCTGAAGGGTCAACATAGTTATCATATAACTCTACCGGTCTGCTTCTAGGTATAAATCTAAGAGAAATGAAAACATAATTCCACATGAAGACTTGCACTTGAATGGTCACAGCAGCATAATTCACAATAGCCAAAAAGTAGAAGTAATTCAAATGCCCATCAACTTACACATGGCTAAATAAGCAAGGCGTGATACAGGCTTACCAAGGGCATATTATTCAGCCATCAAAAGGAACGAAGTGCTGATACATGTAGCAACATAAATGAACCTTGAAATATGCAGAATGAAAGAAGTCAGTCACAAGAGATCGCACACTGTATGCTTCCATCTATTGCAAAGGTCAAGAACTAATGGTAGGAGTTCCCTTCGTGGCTCAGTGGTTAATGAATCCAACAAGGAACCATGAGGTTGCGGGTTCGATCCCTGGCCTTGCCCAGTGGGTTAAGGATCTGGCGTTGCCGTGAGCTGTGGTGTAGGTTGCAGATGCGGCTCGGATCCTGCGTTGCTGTGGCTGTGGTGAAGGCCGGCAGCTACAGCTCCTGTTAGACCCCTAGCCTGGGAATCTCCATATGCCGTGAGTGCGGCCCTAGATAAGGCAAAATGACCAAAAAAAAAAAAAAAAAAAAGAACTAATGGTAAAGCTATAGAGAGAGAAAATAGACTAGTAGCTGCCTAGGGCTGGGGCTGGGATAGGAGAAAAGGGTGAGTGATTACAGAAGAATACCTTGCACTTTCCTAGAGACCTCGTGGTTGAGGATCTGGTACTATGTATTGTCACTGCTGTGGCATAGGTTCGATCCCTGACTCAGGAACTTCCATATGCCGCAGGCATAGCCAAAAAAAAAAAAAAAAATAGAGTGACTCGTATGGTGTGTGAATTCTAACTCAATAAGGCTATTGAAAAAGAATTAAAATCTCAAAAAATTTTAAAATAAATAAAAGGATACCTTATTGTTGGGAAAAGGGGGATAAAAGGAAATGCTCTAAAATGAATTGTGATCAGGAGTTCCCGTTTTCTCAGTAACAAAGCTGACTAGTATCCGTGAGGACATGGGTTCAATCCCTGGCCTCGCTCAGTGGGTTAAGGATCCAGCGTTGCCGTGAGCTGTGGTGTAGGTCTCAGACACGGCTCGGATCCTGTGTGGCTGTGGCTGTGGTGTACGCTGGCAGCTACAGCTCCGATTCGACCCCTAACTTGGGAACCTGCACATGCCGTGAGTGAGGCTCTAAAAAGACAAAAAGTAAAATAAAATAAAATATGTTGAAAGTGGCATGGCTCTATGAATATAATACAAACAATATTGAATCATACACTGGAAATAGGTGAATTGTAAAGTATATAGATTATGCTTCAATGAAGTACTAATTCAAATTTTAAAAAATTAAGAGAGAAACTGAGCTTACCTCTTTAGCAGAAAGAGGAAGAAATGCACGGGCTGCTGGCCTCTCAGTCTCGTCTCATCTCTTGGCCGAATGCCTTCATCCAAGGCCTTAGGGCTGCTTCTCCCTTCTCACCTAGCTTCCCGGGTCAGCGTCTCCCGGACGATGACCTTGACACAGCCACTTCATGGCCCGAGATCAGCTTTCCTGTGCTTCTTCCTCAAGCATGGGTCACACTTTAAACCTGCAAAATTTCCTGTATTACTTCATCCAACATTTGTCAACTGCTGAAGTCCTGCAGGGTGGGGAAACACTGAAGCCAAGGGCCCCGGCTTCATTCACCTGTGCCCGCACATGCAGGTGAAGACAGAAAGTAGGGAAAGCTTATAGGGTCGGAGAAGTGTCTTGAAAGGACAGCAGGGCCCAGAAAATCCTCCTATAGAGCTGAATTGAGTTCACTGCAAGTCTAGAAGGCTACAGCACCAATCAGGAAATGGGAAGGGTAAGAAATGTGTGTGCTAAGCTAGGAAGAGCCCTGTTAGTAGACAGTGGGTTTGACATTGGTTAATTTTGGCTATACAGATTTCCCCCCTGCTATATTAAGGAGTCTTCATGTTTATATTGTTTTCAGGATCCAAGTGTTTTGTTTTTTAGGATCCAAATATGTTTTATAAACACTTAAAAAGTTCTGGAGTCTAACACTCTGTACCGAAGGCAGTGTGTGTGAGACTGGGTCACTTTGCTGTACAGTAGAAAATTGACAGAACACTGTAAACCAACTAAAATGGAAAAAATTAAAATCATTAAAAAAAAAAAGAAGAAGAAGGGGAATGGGAGGGGCCTGACAGCAGAGACTGCCGGAGTCTGGGTGGGAATCCATGTGTTACGAAGGTCTGCCAGCCTAGGTTGATGGAGAATCGTCCTTGGTAACAATGCTTTGCTCAGAGGGGCTGCGGGGCCTGGGCAGGGAGAAACATGGGTGCTCATAAGCCATTCATCAGTGGTTGAAATATCAGCACAGGAGGTTTGTAAATCGTCCTGTAGCTTGATGCTCTTATTGGCATTTAAAAATTAATAATTAATCACACACCCTCTACTTCCTTTTGCAACTTAACTGAGAGATAAGCATAAGAGTCAGATGGACATAAAAATATGGGTTCTGGAGTTCCCACTGTGTCTCAGAAAGGAATCCATGAGGACATGGTTTTGATCCCTGGCCTCACTCAGTGGGTTAAGGATCTGGCATTGCCGTGAACTGTGGTGTAGTTTGCAGATGCAGCTCAGATTTGGCATTGCTGTGTCTGTGATGTAGGCCGGTGGCTACAGCTTTGATTCAATCCATAGCCTGGGAACTTCCATCTGCTGCAAGGGCGGCCCTAAAAAAAAAGACAGAAAAAATAATGAGTATTATTTCTGGCAGTGTTGGATTCAAGAACACGATATGATTATACATTCAGATTGGTTTTTGCTATTTTGTTTCCAAGTTTAAGCTTGGGAGGACACACCCAAGAGTGAGCCAAAATGCACAGAGTAATAAAATTAGGTTATGTGGCAACAGAAGGAAAGTGCTGAATCTCAGATATGGACATGCACGTATGTGGACACATGTAGAGAAAGGCCTCTAGGCCATTTTTTCTCAAATTACTGATGAGGAGTCACAACATTTTTTTTTTAATATCCCCAAACTGTAGATTAACACTTTTGTAAAATACTGAAAATTATTATAAAATAAAATTAAAAGTAAACACTGAATACACATCTGGTTTCTCTTATTATATTCCAAAGCCATAAAATACATTACAGCAAGTTTTAACCAGAATAAATGTAGGGAAAAAAATAAAAGACTTCCAGGAAGTGTACACACTGTTTCCTAAAAGTATGCACATAGGTAATTAGCATAGAGGACTTATATTACATTGCGAAGTTTTGTCATTCTGTGATTAAACCAAAAGTTAAGAGAGTGAAAACTTCATGTTGAAAGCTTTTGTTTACCTTTTGAAGTAATATCATGTATATAAATATTTAAAATTTTCAGTGTATCAAAAAAGAGCTAGCATTGTCTTTGTCCATATATCCAACTTAGGTTGGACTGATGATGCTACTTGTAGGCCGTGTAAATTTTGAAGCAATTCCATCATTATAAGGATATTTGTTTTTATTTTTTATTCAAAATTAGGCAAATACAATGCTTCATTTTATTACTTTATCTTCAGTGCTTCATTAGTATTCAGGGTCAACAATTTATCCTACACGTTTACAGTACATTCAAATGATACTTCAGTGAAAGGAATAATTCCAAATCCTTGAATTTCCTATGTGTGGATTTTGTTTTGAGGGAAAATAGAATTTAAAATGTTTATTAAATTTTTAAGGTGTTCAATGATAACTTCTGTAGATGTGCAAAAAATAGCTCATTACTTATTGAAAATTATTATTGCTTTATGGAATTTGTCATAACGTTCTGTAGAAACTCTGAGTTTCCAAATTTCTAACTTCTATATCTGCCTATAAAACTTATCCACTATTGGAAATTATGTTGCATAAAAGTATAAAGATTATTAAGATTACCAAAGATATTGAAATAAGAAAATCTGGCCATCCAATTAACATCCTTAAGAAATGAAAATTTTTCTAACTTTGGAGAAACGCTAAAAGTTCATTCCATAGTTCAAACACCTCAATAGAACTTTTCCACTCAATAACCATCATTCCTTATCAGGCAGAAATTCCTGAATTTTTTTTTTTTTTTGGTCTTTTTAGGGTTGCACCCATGGCATATGGAGGTTCCCAGGCTAGGGGTCAAACTGGAGCTGTAGCCGCTGGCCTACACCACAGCCATTGCCACTCCCGATCCGAGCCTCGTTCGGGACCTACACCACAGCTCACAGCAAAGCCAGATCCTTAAGCCACTTAGCAAGGCCAGGAATCGAACCCACATCCTCATGGAGACCAGTCAGATTCATTTCCCCTGAGCCACGACGGAAACTCCCCAAATTCCTGTTTTTGATTAGCTTCCATGCTATCACACAATAAAGAAAATAACCTTGAATTTTACACGTGAAGTTTTATACGATTCCCCACTCTTACTACAGCACTAAGCACATTATTCAGTTAAGCTGTTATTTTCCAGAGCAAGTCTTTAGGCTTACATTCTGATGTAAGCGCTTTAATCTTGCTGGCTACTAAAGTGTGTTTACCTGTATCCATCACTGTTCCACCAGAACATACTTTTACCACCAAACTTAAACCCTAAACTACACGTGTTCCTATTGTATCCTTCATAGTTGTATATACAGTTCAGAGTTAATTGGGATTGTTAGCAAGAATGTAAAAAAAAAAAAAAATCATTTCTTTTTTTTTTACAAAAAAAGTATCAAATTTATTTCAATATCTAGTCTCATTTTTAAATTAAAGCTATTGGACAATTTTCTGTAATTTAAAATTCATTATCAGAGGTGAGGAAAACATTAATGAGCTATTAATTACCAACAGCTAATGAAATTATTAACCATGCATTTATAAAAGTCATGCTAAAAAGTTCCAGTTATACTATTTAATTAAAGGAAATAGCCTTTATAGCTCCTTCTAATTCAGACATAATTTACACCTTTTTACCCAATAACTACTATGCTGAACAAAATTTTTCCAAATGTTAAATAAGTCTTTCTTTCCCACTTGTGAAACAGGACTTAACTGTTATTCTTTAAAAATTTCTTATAAGAGATTTGAAATATTAATTTTCACCGTGAACCTGTCTGACCAAAAAGTATAGGGCATCACTACCACATGAATTGAAACAAAGAATGGAAGTAAAACCAAAGTGGTATCTATATAATCAGCAAATTCTCTGATCAGACATTTCATTTATTTTTGTCTTTCTAGGGCCACACCTGCGGCATATGGAGGTTCCCAGGCTAGGGGTCCAATCAGAGCTACAGCCGCCAGCCAACACCAGAGCCACAGCAACGTGGGATCTGAGCTGCGTCTGTGACCTACACAACAGGTCATGGCAACACCGGATCCTTAACCCACTGAGCAGATCCTTAAACCACTGAGCGAGGTCAGGGATAGAACCCGAGTCCTCATGGATGCTAGTCGGGTTCATTAACCACTGAGCCACGACGGGAACTCCTGATCAGACATTTTAACTGCTTCACATTTTTACTTAGCACAGTGAGAATAAGCTAGTTCCAAGGTACTACAAAGTTTGGCTTTTTTACTGCAAGCTTTAAATCATAGTGTTACTCTACTCAAAAGTCACTTCTAAGAAAATGGCAGTGTTCATAAGTACAAAAATTGTTATATCCAGTAAGTGTTACTCTATATAGTTAAGAGAATTCTGTATAAAATTAGATTTAAAAAAATGCAGAATGTTTAATAATTACCAGTATCTCAAAAGCCAAAATGAGAAAAATGCAGAAAACAGAAATACTCATTGAACATCGTTTTGCTCTGAGAAAGCCAGAAATGATTCTAGTCCAAGAAATAAACAATTATGATAAAAGATATAATATAATGTATCTCTTTTCAGCTAAGCACACTTTTCATCTTAGGACAATTCTGATTTTTGCATTTTTAAGTTCCTTTGTCCAGAAGAGCACCCCATTTTAAGCCATTATTTGAATAGAATTCACATTCTAAAGTCATTTTTCTCCACAGGATGTTTTCATTTTAGTACTTAAGCTGCAAAAAGGCAAATGACTAAAAAGGAATTTGTAGCATAAATGCCAATGTACAATAACTGTCAAGAGACTTCCACATCAAAGCCTAAAAGTTGCTATAATACAGGTGAGAACTAACATGATTCTTCCATATGCTGAGACTAAATAATACTATGATAAGGTCCAGAAAAGAAACCTTAGTGGTCCTTCCAAAGCTGCATAATTTTCCAAACGACTTTCCTCTAGTTGCAGAGCCTGTTCATTCCTTCAATCTTTTTTCAGTTGTTTAGCTTTTGCAATATTTTCTTGACGTTTTTGTTTCTTCTTCTGCTCCTTTTCCCTGGCCTCAATCATCTTGGCCAATTTCCAGGACAGTACAACACTTGCTTATGTTTGAGTAGTAATTTTGTCCTGGGATTATCTGCCAATCACAATGTCAGGTGACCCTTAGCTGTCGTCGTTGTCTCTAGTTCTACCATACACTTCTGAGAGAAGGCTTAAATTCTATGTCCTGGTTGGGTTGAGAAGACTAGCGTAGCCGGCGCAGTATCCGCTACCGTTGGGCACGGGGGCAAGACCACAGCAGCGAGCGCAACCAGCCTCCCCTACATCGCACCCGGAACGCTGAGTTCCGAACCCCCCAAAAAAAATCATTTCTTCACATCACTTTCATGTTCAAATCTCACACATAACAAAATACCTATCATGTTACTAACTTCTGTACATTCAAGTTGTGATTTTTTTTTAAAAAAAGAAACTTTGGAGTTCCCGTTGTGGTGCAGTGGAAATGAATCTGACAAGTATCCATGAGGATTTGGGTTTGATCCCTGGGGCTTAAGGATCCAGCATTGCCGTGAGCTGTGGTGTAGGTCACAGATGTGGCTTGGATCCGGTGTTGCTGTGGCTGTGGTGTAGGCCAGTAGCTGCAGCTCGGATTCAACCCTTAGCCTGGGAACTTCTATATGCCACAGGTGCAGCCCTAAAAAAGCAAAAAAAAAAAAAAAAAAAGAAACTTTGCCAACTTTCTATGTCCTGTGATTTGGACTGCCATATCATTAACTAGCTTTGAAGTATGTAGTTATGTTGCGTTGGAAAAGGGCAACCTGCTTAGGGCAGGTGCTCTCAGAAGAAGTAGTGAGTTGGGATTTCTCACTCAGAACCCTTAGAATAAATCGTTGCACTTGCACAGCGGGCTTGTTGTTTAGGGTCTCCGGGCCATGCCTCAGTAACTACTTCTAGACAGTCCAGGTTAGAGTGTTTACACACACACTCCTCAAGGAAAAGGTCCAACGTGAAAGGGGGTTATTGGACTACTCAGGAATATCAAAAGAACATAGTTACTATAGTATAAGAATATTTTTTATTTTTGGTAAACTGTGAATTTGTTCTGTAGTGGTGTAAGCGCAAAATGATTTTATTCAAGCTAGAGACCGAAAAAGTATGTATAACCCTACTGTATAGCACAGGGAACTGAGTCCATTCTCTTGGGATAGAACATGATGGGAGACGATATGAGAAAAAGAACGTGTATATAAGTATGACTGGGTCATTTTGCTGTACAGTAGGTAAGCAGTTTAACCTATGGCTTCAGGAGACTCAGCTTTTCATACAGCAAGCCTGATGTCCCTACAGGGACCCACACATAGCATCAAAGAGACACATACATCCCATGTAGGTGAGCTGCTATTTATTTATTTCGCTTTTTAGGGCCACATCTACAGCAAATTTACGGAAGTTCCCAGGCTAGGGGTCAGTCGGAGAATCAGAGCTCTGCCAGCTTACTCCACAACCCTACCAAAGCAGGATCCAAGCCAAGTCTGTAACCTACATCACAGCTCACAGCAACGCTGAATCCTTAACCCACTGAGTGAGGCCCGGGATCAAACCCGCGTCATCCTGAACACCAGTCGGCTTTATTTCCACTGAGCCACGACGGGAACTCCCTGATCTGTTTTTTTATTTTTACTTTTGGAGACTTCCATCCCAAGAACTCTGTCCCCGGTTTTCTGGAAAATAGTCTTACTTTATGTTATTATGGAGACCTGGACTCCTAAAATTTGTCTCCTTCCCCAGCTTGTTCGGGCAGAGACTGTGAGGCTTGAGTTGACATCATAATATCCCATTTCTGAAGGGGTTATGCTTTTGGTGGGCGGGGCCCGGGGAGGGGCGGCCCTGAGATGAGTCATCTGTGCTTAGCCCACCTCGTACCAAGTGGGCATCAGTAGCCAAGACGGGCCTCAGCTGGGCCACACCTGGAGAAGTGGGGTGAGGGGACAACATCACAGGGGACCTGGCCCCAGTCTGGTCACACATCCCTTTGGGGGCAACGAAGAAGGTGGCCTGAGGCCTGAGAACAAGACACCTGAGACCAGCAGAAGTACCTGTCTGCCCTCACCTCTTCTGTCCCTGCTAAGTTTCATGCCTCATGTCACCACTCGCACACCCAGGATGGCCCAGAGCGGGCGTCCTGCGGGTCTGCCTGCAGACAAGGACACCTCTTTGAGTGCCACTCGAGTCATCATCAAGACATCAGGCAAGCAGGAAGACTTTACCATTGCTGATGACACCTCGGTGAGGCAGTTCAAGGAGGAGCTGTCAGCTCACTTTAAGTGCCAAGTGGACCAGCTGGTGCTGGTCTTCATGGGTCGCCTTCTCAAAGACCACGACACACTGAGCCAACGGGGTGTCCTGGATGGCAACACCATCCACTTGGTCATCAGGTCCAAACACGGCTCCAGAGCCCTAGCTCATTCCTCCCGGAACCCGTCGACCAAAGAGCCCTGCCACCGGGACAGAAACACCCAGGGAAACAGCGGTAAGGGGTACCAACCTGCTGGTGTGAGTCACAGCCCAGTGGAATCGGCTCTCTCGGTGCAGCCTGATGTGCCCAAAGCACATACCCAGGACCTGGAAGCAGGTAATCCAGAGCACTCAGCACAGATACTGGGGAATGCTCGCACTCAGAGGCTTCTGCCCGACACGGACCTCATGAGGCAGGTCATCTCAGAACATCTGGCCATGCAGCAACTCCTGCAGCAGAACCCCGAGGTCTCACACATCCTTGACAATTCTGAGCTCCTGTGGCAGACTCTGGAACTGGCCAGGAACCTTGCCGTGATTCAAGAGATAACGCAGATCCAGCACCCCGCACAGACTCGTGAACATCCCCCTCATCCGCAGTCACGTGTGGGCTTAGAGTCAGTCCCAGGGGGGCAGAATGCCCTCGGGCAGTGCCCTGCTGATTTCAGTGATGAGATGCTCAGCGCATCACAAGATCCACTTGGGGGCAACCCTTTCACAGCTCCCCTGGGAGGACAAGTGCCAGGTCAAGTCCAGTCCTCACCCCTATCTCCTCCACTGTCCCAGGGGCTGGGGGAACAGCACCCCCAGCTCCCTACAGCCACAGTCATCTATGCTAGTTCTCGTGGTTTAGCCTCCATCACCGCAGCCGGCGCTACCCCCAACAAGGGGAACCACACTTCCAGGACCAATACTGCCACGCACGCCACCAACGGCCGGAGCCACACTGGCACTGTAGAGCAGCCAGCTGGGGGACCAGCCTTACCGAGCATAGAGCTCACCCAGCAGCCCCAGGCAGAAAGCAAAGAGGCCACCGTCTCTCTGGATAGCTCTGGTCGGAAATCAGAAGATGATCTCCAGCTGTCAGAGGAGCAGAGCGGCTCCCGGATCACAGGTAGCATGACGCAGTCGCTTTTGAACAACCCCTCGCTGGCGGCCCAGATGATGTTATGCGTGAGCATGCTGAGCGAACAGTGGAGGCAGCAGCTGCTCGCATTTCTGCAGCAGACACAGCTCTCCGAGACGCTCACAGCCCTTGGCAACCCTAAAGCATCGCAAGCAATATTGCAAATTGAGCAGGGTCTGCAGCTGTTGGCCACTGAGGCACCTGTTCTTCTACCCTGGGTTGCACCCTACTTATGGGGCCTGGGTTGGCTGCCTGCACCCAGCTGCAGCTACCCTGACGCAGTGCCCTGGGCCTGGGATTCGCCAGATGTGGCTAAGCCCAAAGCGCCTGAGTCTCACCACAAATCTGGAACGGTCCTGCAGAGGCTACAGTCCCTAGCTGGAGACCCTTCCCACCTCGTACAAGCTCCTGAGATTCGCTTCAGCAAGCAGATGGAGTCTCTCCAGGCCATGGGGTTTGGGGACCACTATGCCAATTTGCAGGCCCTCATTGCCACCGACGGTGACACCAGCGCTGCCGTCCATAAGCTCAGGAGATCCCAGGCATTCTAGCCAACGTGCCTACCTCTTTGCTTGTTACCTGCCTGATGACCCATTTCATCACCTCATCTGCCCCTTCCACCTCTTCTGATGCTTCCTCTACTGCGTAATAGCCCTTTGGCAGTGGCTGAAAGATCTGTCAATAAAATGGCTACACCAACTTGCTCTCGTCTCAAGTTTGGCTCTTTTTTTTTTTCAAAGTGGCAACAGTCTACGTATAATACCCTTGCCTCACCTACCATGCATCCATGAACACACCCATACCACATGCTGATATTAATAATCATATTTGCACACATAGAACCACACGCGCGGATATAATACCATGCTTCCATACAAGGAACGTGCAAAAAGAGCTTCAGGTAGGTGTGCACGTACGGCGCACACAGCCGAAGATTCCCATATAAAGGCACATGAAGTCAGTCAACACGCAGCACACACCCCCATGTGCACACACACAACACACACATACCTAGAGACCCAAAACAGACCCACACATAGGGGAAGACATTCATAACATACCCGTGCAATACGGAAAATACTATCTATACCACAGAGATAAACTCAAATATTTAGTCATAAAGACTTCCTCGATTTCTTAAGTCCAGATGGTTCAAGTGTGAATGGGGGGCGGGGAGAATGTCATGGTGTGTCCGAGTAGGAAGAATGCATATTCAGCCAGGTCTTAATGTTTATCCACATAGGTGTCTCTAACTCATTGTCATTGTCACAAACATAGGGTTTTGCTGGACGGTGACGATTCTCTCTAGCACAGAGAGTTACAGCCGCTGTCCCCCTCACCACACATCCCTGTCATGGCCAAGCCAGGCCTCTGTAGAGTATGGCGCCTTCCAAGACTAGCCTATCCTTTGGGGTGTCTAAATCTGTAGTTCTGTTTTCTACAGTCAGCCGAGGTCCACCTCCTCTCTCCCGCTGCACCAAGAGTGTCCCAGCCAATTAATACTGAAACAATAGTGGTTTCATTATTCAGTCGTTAAATAAATTTAATAAGCTCTTGCCGTAACAAGTCAAATATTGCTTTAGGCATGGAAGAAACAGCAGTGACAAAGCAGATACCCTTTATTTACGAAGTTTGTCTACTTTTTTTTGGTCTTTTTGCCTTATCTAGGGCCGCACCACGGCATATGGAGGTTCCCAGGCTAAGGGTCTAACAGGAGCTGTAGCCACCAGCCTTCGCCACAGCCACAGCAACGCGGGATCCGAGCCGCGTCTGCAACCTACACCACAGCTCACGGCAACGCTGGATCCTTAACCCACTGAGCAAGGCCAGGGATCGAACCCGCAATCTCATGGTTCCTAGTCAGATTCGTTAACCACTGAGCCACGATGGGAACACCGGAGTTTGTCTTCTTTTCCTTCTGTGGGGACACAGTCAACTTAACCCAACAGATATGCTAGGTGACGGTAAGTACTGTACAGAGCAATGAAGCAGGATAAGCTCCTCTAAATAGGGGGTCATGAGGGAAGCCCTCCCTGAAAGGCGACACTGAGCAAAAATCAGAAGGACTTAGGAGAGCCGAGCACACGATTCCCGGGAAGTAGGTTCCAGGCCGACAAGGCTGCATGAGAGGAGAAGCCGTGAGCTTAGAGTCTACAAGGTCCGGGTGTAGCTGCAGTGGACTGAACCAAAAAATGGGGAGAGAGAAGAGGATACCAGAAATCATGAAGAGCTTGGCAGGTCTGGCGAGGATTTTGGACTCTACTATGAATGCAATAGAAAAGCACTGCTGGATTCGAGCAAAGGCATGGAAGGATTCAATCTATGGGTCTGGCTGCCGAGCTGGGGAGAGGCTGGAATAGAATAAAAAGGTTGGAAACAGGAAAGCGAATTAGAGCAGATGAGGGACGGCGGTGTCTGGGACTGGTGCGGGAGCAGGGGATGTGGTGGGGACTATAGAGATCCTGGACTGCAAAGGGAACCCACAGATATTCGTGTGGTCCTCACGGGCCACACGTACTCCGGCCATGACATCACCATCAGCAAGAGTAAAGGAGGCTCTAGCAGGCTCTGAGTGCTTCTAGTAAATTTACGGCCAAACACCCCCATCTCACCACCACAACCTACCCAAAAGACACAGCTCAAGAAAGAAGATGGCAGCTAAACACAGATTCTCCACCTCTGCATTACGGTGCTTCTATTAATGCAGTGGAGCCTTACCAGTTTATATGAAAAGTCCCAAGATCATCTTCTTGAATCTCCCAATATGTTTGAAAATCCCTCATTCCACGTGTCAGTTCTCCAAACTACCCTGCCATTTGTGTATACTTTTTATTGTTTTATTGAAGTATAATTTACAAGGCTATGATCATTTCTGCTGTACCACAAAGTGACCCAGTCATGCATATACACATATCCAATCCCCCCTCAGATTCTTTTCCCACATAGATCATCACAGAATACTGGGTCGAGTTCTCTGTGCTGCACAGCAGGTCCCCGTTGGCCAGTCATTCCATATATCTTAGTGTGCACACGCCATCCCAAATCCTCAGTCCAGCCCTCCCCCAACCTGTTCCCTTTGGTAACCATAGGTTTTTCAAAGTCTCCCACCCTACCATTTAGAACTTGATTGAGCAACAATGAAACGCTTATATCTACAACCTTCTCTCAAATCTACAACCTTTTCTCTCAGTGTTCCCTCGCCTTTGTGCTGTAACTGAAACCTGGCTGTCCACTGAGGATGCTGCTTCTCCAGCACTGATGGCTGCTGCTTTCGTTCCCTGTGGACTGAGAGGTGGGGGAGGTGTGCTCTTTGTACCTTCTCTTCTCTTCCTAACCACCGTTATCCGGCTTCAACACTGCTTCGTAATCTACCAGCAGAGTGATCCTGGCATAAAACCCACCGAGCAAACTCGTGATGGTTATATCCAACATACAACTGTTGGGACTACTTTAATTCTAATTACCAAAGCCACTAATTGGTCTGTTCATATTCTCACTGTATTCTCCTATTCTAATGTGTTTTATTTATTTATTTTTAGAATCTGCATCAGAATCACCTGAAGGGTGTGTTAAAACACAGATTTCCAAGCTTTATTCCCAAGACTTCTGATTCCATAAGTCTGGAGTAGGGCCCCAGATTCTGCATTTCTAACAACTTCCAGGCAGTGCTGATGCTGTCATTCCAGGGACCACACTTGGAGACCCAGGGCCCTAGCCAATTCACTACTTGGTAATTTCGAGATGATGATCTCACACCTTTTTGCTCTTCTCGAACTTTCAACACACTTTTAATCTATTTCCAGTCTCAAGTGATATTTTTTCCTTATTCCAACAAGAAGACAAAAGTGATCAGAAGTAACCTTCACCCGGAGTTCCCTTCGTGGCTCAGTGGTTAACGAATCCGACTAGGAACCATGAGGTTGCGGGTTCGATCCCTGGCCTTGCTCAGTGGGTTAAGGATCTGGTGTTGCCGTGAGCTGTGGTTTAGGTTGCAGACGTGGCTCGGATCCCGCGTTGCTGTGGTTGTGGCAAAGGCTGGCAGCTACAGCTCCTGTTAGACCCCTAGCCTGGGAACCTCCATATGCCGCAGGTGCGGCTCCACATAAAAGGCAAAAAGACAAAAAAAAAAAAGTAACCTTCGCCCGTGTCCATCACTAACTCAACAAACTAATTTGCACCTGTATCTGTAACTACCCAGTATCCTGTTGTCATGAATACACTCTCCATGCTCCTAAACCAAGCTCTTCACTTGGGCACTTGACTCCGATTCCTCTTACCTAAGTTTTCAACAACTTACTCATGCAGTTGTTTCCTTTTTCTCCCGCGTCATTGTGTTCCTCCTTGGTGAATTGTTCCCATCGGAATAAAGCATGCTGTAATATTCTCATCCTGAGAAAAGGCAAAAGAGAAGAGCCTTTATTTCCCCATGTCCTCACCGCCATTGTCCTTTTCTCATTCATAGTACTCTTATTGGATCCACTTCTTTTCCAACTCATTTACTTTTAAACCCACTCCTAGCAGGTTTTCTGTCATCAACCCTCTCCCAAACTTGGCTTCATCAAGGCCCCTAATTCCATTGGTCTCTCTTGTCCAAATCTTGTCCAGATCTTCCTGACCTACCAGCATCCTTTGACAGGGTTAGTTACTCCCTCCTTTTTTCAGACTCTTTCTTCATTTGGCTTCTTTCTCTCGCTCATATTCATTTTTTCTGACTTAATGTTTATTTATTTTGTCTCAATTTCTTTTGCTGAATTCGTCTAATCTTCCAGATTTCAAGTATTGTACTCTCCACGGTTCAGTCTTTACCTCCATCCTATTGCTGTGCTCACTCATCATACAATTCTAATTACTCCGTTAACGCTAAAGAACTCTAGACTCCCAGCGATGAACTTCCTACCTTTCCAATTGGATGTGAAATAGGCAACTCCAATATACGTGAAACTAAACTTTTAATTCTCTGTTTAACATCTCCAGTCTTTTTGACCTCCACAAAAATAGCCAATCCATTCTTTGATTTTTTTTTCTGAAGGATAATAATAAAGAGGAGAAAAAGCATAAAATAAACAGTTCCTTAAACCCTTAATCCCTCTGTCATACTCTAGATCCTGCCCATCAGAAAGTCAATACTTTGAAATATATATAAAGAATTCATGGCTAACATTGAATCAGAGAGAGGACAGGAACATAAGATGCCAGGAAGAGGCTCAACCGGGGAGCAATGACTTGGGGTAGTAATGGGGACCCCCAGGATGAAGGAGCCTTTCCTAAATGTCCAGTCTCAGTTGGAGTCTCCACATACCTCATACTGGGTTGTGTGAAAGCTGGACTCCTGGCTTGAGGAGGAAGGCTCCACCCAGCCCCCTCTCTACCAAGAAGGCAATTGAGACGAAGGAAGCAGAAGCATCGAAAGGGTTGAAGGGTGGGGGAGATCCAGAGCACCTGGGAGAAGTCTCAGGAATCCATTGTACGAGGCTGTGATGTCAGTGCTGAGGTCACAGGGGTGGCCTGATGGGGTGGGTTCCAGCTTAGAAGACTTCAGGGGTGGCTGTTCAGCAAGATGCGGGTGGTCTGGAGCCCTGCATAAGAGGAGGGACGGGGCCACAGCTGACTGGTATGTAGTCCCCAAACCCGGACCTTCACGCCGCCCCTGCCACCTCACTCGTCAACTACGGACCCCTTTCCTGGGCCTCAGGTTTCCCTCCCATGACCCCCAGCATCTCTCAAACCCCAAATCCCTCCAAAGCACCCTATCCCAGGGACCCCATCGCCCCTCCCACGTGACCCTCCAGTTTCCCCACCAGGAGATCCCAGATCCTCTTCCTGCTCACCTGTCCTACTTCGACCTCTGCCCCGAAGGATGATCTCAGTCTCCCTTCCCCACCCCCGCCCCAGCTGTGTCCCCACAGACCTGGGCCTCCTGCAGCCCACCATGGCCAAAAGTGGAGAGGCCCTGCCACAGGGCAGCCCAGCGGCGGTGCCGGAGCCCCACCTCATCAAGGTGACGGTGAAGACGCCCAAGGACAAGGAGGACTTCTCGGTCACAGACACCTGCACCATCCAGCAGCTGAAGGAAGAGGTTTCCCAGCGCTTTAAGGCCCACCCTGATCAGCTGATCTTAATTTTTGCCGGCAAAATCCTCAAGGACCCCGACTCACTGGCACAGTGTGGGGTCCGAGATGGCCTCACTGTCCACCTGGTCATTAAGATGCAGCGTCGCACTGTGGGCGCCCAGTGCTCAGCAGCCCCAAGCCCTGGATCGCTCCCTCAGCCAGGCTCCCTTCACCCGGCAGAGGGGCCACCTATCTTTAGCTTAGGTGTCCTCACAGGCCTCCACGGGCTAGGCCTGACCTCTGGTGGTTTCCCCGACCAGCCGAGCGCACTGACATGGCAGCACATGTCTATGCCTGGGTTTGTGGCCCAGATCACTGACGACCCCTTCATCCAGGGGCTGCTGTCCAACACAGGCCTGGTGCACCAGCTCATTCTTGACAATCCCCACATGCAGCAGCTGATCCAGCACAACCCTGAGATCGGGCATGTCCTTAACAACCCCGAAATCATGCGGCAGACCCTGGAGTTTCTATGCAATCCAGCCATGATGCAAGAGATGATGCGTAGCCAGGACCGGGCGCTCAGCAACCTGGAGAGCGTCCCTGGGGGCTACAACGTGCTCCAGGCCATGTACACGGATGTCATGGACCCTATGCTTAATGCCATGCAGGAGCAGTTTGGTGCCAATCCCTTCGCCACCCCCACTGCGGCTAAGGCTACCACCAGCAGCAGCCAGCCTTCAAGGACAGAGAACCGGGACCCTCTCCCCAACCCCTGGGCTTCCACATCTGCCGGCTCAGGTGGCAGATGTGGCAGGAGGCCTGGGGACCAGGATGTATCCGAACTTGGAAACAGGGTTCTTCCCAGCATTCTAGGAAATCTCGGGCTCTATGACCGTCTCCAGCAATCACACGAGACCCCCCCGTCCCTGGGAAGCTATCTGCAGGGGATCGCATCCGCCCTCGGCCCAAGCCAAGAACCACTGCTGCCACCACAAGGAAGCCGACCTCCTTTGACTTTACCATGCTCCCGGGAACCTGAGTCAGGCCAAGCTCTCCCCAAGGGCTCAGAAGCAGTCAAGGGAAAGCCCACTTGCCCAGCGTTCCTGAGAGACCCGCTGGAGAGCAGTCCTAGAACAGATGGAGGCCAAGAGGGCGCAGGGAATGGCTTCGATGTGCCTGATCTCGTCTCCGGGCTGGGGCGAGCTGTCAGCAGGGCCCCACTTGTTCCTTCACCGCCTTCCCCCACGGCAGCTACCTCTGGAATCCCTGAGCACACCTGGCTGCCCCCGCCACCAGCTGATGCAAGGTCGCTGAGGCCAGACAGCATGATTCAGGTCCCACAGATGCAGGACGAGATGTGTTGGCAGCTGCCGCTGCCGTTCCACCTTCAAGCGGCCACAGCCAACCCTCGTGCCATGCACGCCCTGCTGCAGATCGAGCAGGGGCTGCAGATCCTGGCTACCGAAGCGCCCCGCCTCCTGCTCTGGTTCACGCCTTGCCTCGCAGGGCTGGGAAGTACGGCAGGAGGTGCAGAGCCTAGAGGGGGCTCCCTTCTGCCAGAGGACCCCCCTACACCCGCAGCTCCCGAGGCTCTCTCAACACAGGCCTCTGTGGGGCTGGGCCTCCATCCCACTCCCTTCCTCCAGATGTTGCAAGCCCTAGCAGGTGCCATGCCCCAGCAGCTGCTGCCCGAGACTCACTTTCGGGTACAGCTGGAGCGACTGCAGGCCATGGGCTTTCTGAATCCTGAAGCCAATCTCCAGGCCCTCATTGCCACAGGGGGTGACGTGGATGCTGCTGCAGAGAAGCTGAGGCAGCCATAGGAGCCCTCGTTGTTCAGACCATATCGAATTTTCCTCTGTGCCTCCCCCACCCCGTATCCCGCTACCCTAACTCCCCCATTCTTGAATGCAGCCACACTATGAACCAAATTTACTATGATGCTCTTTACTGCAGAGACTGTGTTGTTCCAGAGTCAATGAGGAAGAAGGAGAAGCAGGACAGGGTGAGGGTGCCGTGAGGGACCAAACCACCCCTGCCGCTTTCCCACCATAGGGCCCTGTCTGAGCTCTGCCAATGCCTAGCTTGAGATGCAATTACATCCACTCTCCAGTGTTATTTGCTGCCTGAGTCTGATTCTTTGTGGGCTTAGGGAAATGGGGGGGGGGGCGCAGAGGAGAGGAGCTGTCTATACATGGATGGGGGTGCTTGGGGGGGAAGAACTAAAATGTTTGAAGCTAGAATATTCAGGGGCACAGAGAACAGATGAGTGTGAGCTGAGGACAGCAGCTTTAATGGTATCCCTCCAAATGGCCCCCAAACTGTGTGTCCGATAGGAGCTGCAACTATGCACACTCTGTTCCTTGGGTCTCTCTACCGCCAGCTGAACTGACACTGGGCACAACTTCGTATTTGTACTGCCCTTGAAGCCTATCTCACAGGTGACTCTCACTTTTGTGTGTGTGTGTGGTTTTTAGGGCCATGCCTGTGGCATATGGAGGTTCCCAGGCTAGGGGCTGAATCAGAGCTGCAGCTGCCAGCCTACGCCACAGCCACAACAACACAGCATCCAAGCCTAGTCTGCAACCCACAGTTCATGTCAATGCTAGCTCCTTAACCCACTGAGCGAGGCCAGGGGTTGACCCTGCGTCCTCATGGATACTAGTCAGACTCATTACCACTGAGCCACAACGGGAGCTTCTGGCTCTCACTTTTGGAATTTGATCCTGACCCCTGAGTGGAGAGCAATGGGACAGGATTCAGGCTGGTCCTGTGCTTTCCTGATCTCACCCAGTTTACAGAGTTCCTGTCCTTGGCAGAAATTTGATTCCACTGCCGCGGACTCAGCTTGTCCTGGGTTTTGTCTCTCTTGCAACGTCTAGCTCAGAAATTCAGTGCCTGCTTCCTGCTCAGCATTCCTCTAGGGGTTAGGAATTCAGTGTGAAGAAGAGACATGATCTTGCCCTCAGGAGTTTGCGATGGGAGCTGGAACTGCACCTCCTTTTGCCTCCCTTCACCCCTTCTTCACGCACATCAGTGGGGCTGGGGAGGTTCTTGTCTGCATTGAATGAACTGTTGTGCGTGGTGGGAGGGGACACACAGAGCAAAGTCTTGCCTCTTCATTCCCTGCCACAAAGAAGGCTCTAGGGCTGCTCCTGACTGCCCAAGTTGTAAACGTAAGCTCCCATTTCAATCCTTGGAAGGCCAGGCAGGTGTGAGAAAGACATGTTACTATTATCTGCCTTTCATACTGGCCAAGACCCTGCTCTAGCAGGTTGTGTGGTGGAGAAGAGAAGCAGGACCACAGTTTTGGCCATACTGAGCCCTCAAAGACAAATGTGTCCTTTCTTCAGACCAAGAGGTTTTCCAGAAAGCAGAAGAACAGTGGTGCTTGCAATGCTGGTTTGCATCACGAATGGCCAGCCAGGTGAGTGGACAGCCATTTCAGAGAAAGGTGTTACCTAAGGAACAGGAAATGCTTTTCTGCATCTGTGTCCTTAATTTTTCAAGATGTTCCCTTAATATCTGTCATAAATACATGCATATATTTTTTTCTAGATAGTTTAGGGTTTTATTACTTAGATTTAATTTAAAAAAATTGCTGACACTTACTCTATGGTCTCTGCACATGGGTGGAAAGAGAATTTTCTTGTCTTTTCTAGAAAAGACAAGTTTATTGATGAAAGAGACACGGTTAATGCAGTGGGCTGACTTCCTGTTAATCAGGGAGAGCTGACCCTGGGCGCAGGTCCATGTCTGTTTTTATAGCCCAAAGACAAAGGAGTGTCAGGAGTGGTTGACCTGATGGTTGGTCGGGGAAAAACGGGGACTTCTGATACACTTGCTGGTTGATCAGGGGCATATGTTGCTCCTGTGGGGGGGTACATACCTTTCCCTGTGGGGGGCAGGAAGGAGTCGGCCAGGTTGCCGGGGTGGGGAGGGGCTTAGGAACATTGTAACAGTCACAGTGAGACAGGCAGATGACAAGGGTTTGGCAGTTGTTCCTCCGCTGGAGGCTTTTTGAATTTTCTCTCCTTGGAGAAGCCTTGTAGCTCCACAACTTATTAAGGCTTTCTTCTAGCCAGCCCTAGAGGAAAGTTCTAAGCACTTTACACTGGAACCCACGTAATTATCTTTTAATGCAAATAAGCGTTATTATCCCTACCTTCAGATGAGGCAAACTGAGGCACAGGGAGAGATGACGTATGTTGCTTAAAGTAATACGGCTCCTGCACAAAGGAGCCAGGATTTGAAATTAGGTTATTGCCAGAGTCTACACTCTTTTAGCCAAAGGCCACCTTAGGCAGGTGGTACAGAACCCCTGCCCTTCCCCCACTCAGTCTACTTCTCAACTGTGACCTCATCACTGACATCATCTCCCCTAAGGCTGGCCCTGGAGAAGGGCAGCTGCCACCCCATGAGAGCCAGGTGGCTGCAGGGCTACGCTGAGAGGCGGTGTCCACAGAACGTGGGTGACGGGCCATCACTGGACATCTACTGGTCCCTGCGCCCCCGGTGCCCAGTGCTACATCTAGGCTTCTTCAGGTCCTCAGGGAGCCCTGCCTTCTTTCTGCTCTCGAGAAGACATGGCACAGGCTAGGGAAGAAGCAGGGGACAGTCGGCTGGTGTCTGGACGGGAGCCACTATCGCGCATCATCAGAGTGTCTGTCAAGACCCCACAGGACTGCCAGGAATTTATGCTGGCAGAAAATAGCAGCATCCTCCACTTTAAGAAACAGATCTCCAGACGCCTTCACTGTGACACGGACAGACTGGTGCTCATCTTCACGGGGAAGATCCTCCGGGATCAAGACCTGCTGAGCCAGCGAGGCATCCTCGATGGCACGATCGTGCACTTGGTGCTGAGGACCCGCGTGAAAGGGACTCTGCCCGGTCCCCTGCGGGGCCCCACCCTCCACTGTGCTCCTCGTGCTGAACCGTCCGCCTGGAAGAGGCTGGGCCGGCTGGCCCGGGGCTCTCCCGACCTGGCCGACTTCCTTGGCCAGCTGGCTCCACTCCTGACGGCCACGCCTGAGTCTGTGGGGCATCTCTTGGAAGACCCTACGGTCCAAGGCCTGGCAAATGAGAAACCAGCCAATGCCGGTCACGTCCCTGCATCCTCCAGGCCAATACAGAAACCGGGGCCAGCTCCGAAGGCCCCAGAAGACTGGCAGGACCCGGCCCAGCAACAGGAACCCCTGCAGGCAGACAGGCAGGGGCTGGAGGCCTTGAAGGCAGTGCCAGGCGGTGACAGTGCTATGCGCCTGGTCTGCTCTGACGTCCAGCACCTCATGCTCTCCACTCTGGCTCCGGCTTCAGAGGCTTACAGAGGGGGAGCCAAACTCCACGGCGTGACCAACACCACGGCCTCTGCACCTGCCAGGCTGCTGGCACAGGAAGTCAGTGCAGGCGTAGCTGCCCAGGCCAGGGGCCCAGATTCAAACCAGGCCAGTTCAGGATGCGGGACTGGAATGTCAGACTTGCCCCTGGGCCAGGATCTTTCCTCCCAGGCGAGCCAGCAGCCGGTAGGGAAAGCCATTCCTGCCAGTCAGCTGAGACCATCCCTGTCTGCCTTGCGCAGGGCCTTACGTGTCCTGCAGCAGAACCAGGCGCTGCTCCAGCAGCTGGCCCCAGACAGCCCCCTTCAACATCAGATGCCACCCGTTCCCATACTCAGCAACCCACGGGCGCTGCAGGCATTGATACAGATAGAAAAGGGCCTGCAAATACTGTCCCAGGAGGTGCCTGGGTTGGGACCTTTTTTGTGGGGTTCAAGTAGACCGCATGGGGCTACAAGCACTTCTGAAGCTAGGGCTGGGGGACAGGGTCCTAGAGCAGACCCTGGGCAACCCACCTTGGGTGTCCTTCAGCTCCTCCACGCTCTGGCCAGCATCTGCCCCCAGTCCACCCAGTCCTCACCATCCTCACGCCCTCTCCCTGAAGGCCGCTACCAGCAAGAACTGGAGCATCTGAAGGCCATGGGTTTTGCCAACCGTGATGTCAATCTTCAGGCCCTCATGGCCACAGGTGGAGACATCCATGCTGCCATTGAGAGGCTGCTGGGGGTACCAGAGGCCTAGGTCCTCCCCACTGCTAATGCCCACAATGCCCTGCCCTATGGGAGCAGGGAGGAGAAAGGAAGGGGAGGAGCTTATTTTAGGAACTCCTCCTGCTCAGATCACGTGTGTCCTCACAGAGCCTCCTCTTGCTGCCCAAGCCTGTTCTACATTAAAAAGATTGCTTTGATCTTGTGTGTGGTGTCACTTTGGGGGACAGGTTGGCAAAGAGAATGTTGTTTGTTGGGTGGGTGGGGGGGACTGATCATGTTCCATGTCTTGGGCCTGGGCTTCACCCATTCTCATATCCATAATCTCAGGATATTTTCTGAATTTGAACATGAGGTAGGGAAATAGAGTATTTTTGTTTTGTTTGAGTTTTTTTTTTTTGCTTTTGGAGTATCTTTATTCCTGCCCCATTGGCAGCCCAGTTCCCCGGCAACACGTCTATCATCACCAGAGTGCTCCGCTGGTAGAACTCCAGGGTGATTCTGAAGGAACCCTGGCTTTTGCTGCCCTGGGAAGCCGTGGGCTTCTCTATGGTCTTTGAAAGTCACTCACTGTTTGACCATATTTTTCTTTTTGAGGTCCAGTCTCTTGATGTTGCAGAAAAGATAAGTTTAACTTCCCTTTCAGGGCTCTTCCCTTGCTAGCTACCTACGCCAGGATCCTGCTCTTATGAGGTCAGCTTCCACTGCTTCTGAAGCTCCAGCCTCTGCTCCTATGCAGGCTTCTTTCCTTTACGCTGCAAAACCCTGGACTCTGCTGTCTTATGGGCTGCAGAACTTTATTTTTCCTTTTGCCTCTGAATTTCTTCGTAGCATCTGTCTCCCATCCCAGTGGCCAGGTTTCACCATCCACGGCAGTCAGAGACTTGTCCCCCGTCCAGAACAGAAACTTTCTCAAAATTGTTGCTTATTCCTAATTTTCCTAGAAAATTCCAAAATTTTTCTACAGAACTTGATGTATCGACCCCCCTCCCACACTTAAAAAAAAAAAAAAGAAACTGGCAGTGATGTCATTTTACTGTTGGACTTCTCAACTTATTTGAAAATACAAAATAAAAAAGATATTTTAAAATGACGGCAATTTAATTCTTAGCATCCTGTAGTACATGGTGAGTATATAATACAAATCACTTCCGAAGAGCTGAACCTCTGGTATAAATTGAAAAACATTCTACTATAACATTATTTGGGGTGTGTTTTTAATTAATTTTTCCTATCTTCATTTACAGAGGCTGACTGAGGAAGCTGATAGGAGATTTTCTCAAAATGCGCAGAGCTGTCATCTCAAAATTGATACAGTTATTGGGTACTAATTAGGTGCTAATGAGTATGGGTTTTCTACCAAAACTTCTCTGATAAACTGATTCTTCAGATATCCTAATGTCCAGAATAGGGATGCGTAGACAACACTATAAAGTATATGTGTGTTTGAATGTATACATACCCATGATCTCACTATGGTTTATTGTAATTTGCCTGCAACTGTTGTGCTTTTTTAAAAAACTTTTATCAAAGTACAGTTGACTTACAATGCTTTGCCAATTTCTGCCGTACAGCAAAGTGACGCATCTATCTATCGATCTATCTATCTATCTATCTATCTATCACCTATCTATCCTTTTTTCTATTACCTTCCGTCATGGTCTATTCCAGGAGACTGGATGTAGTTCCCTGGGCTCTACAGAAGGACCTCATTTCTAAGCCATTCTAAATGTAATAGTTTGCATCTACTAACCCAAATTGCCGTCCATCCCACTCCCTGCCCATCCTCCACAGCAACAAGTCTGTTCTCTATGTCTGTGACTCTGTTTCTGTTTTGTGGAAAAGTTCATTTGTGCCACATTTTAGACTTCACATATACGTGACGTCACACATCTGTCTCTTTCTGACTTACTTCACTTAACATGATAACCTCTGACTTCACTTAACATGATAACCTCTGAGGGCATCCATGTTGCTTCAAAATACTGACCAATTAAACAAAGTTTAATGTACTTCCTTATCAACTCTTTTATCAAGTGGTGCTTCCTAATTCTTTTTTTGTTGTTAAGAACTTTAATTTTTTTCTATTATAGTTGATTTACAATGTTCTGTCAATTTCTGCTGCACAGCAAAGTGACCCAGCCATTCATATGTGACTATATATATATATATATATATATATATATATATATACATATACATATATACTTTTTCTCACATTATCCTTCATCATGTTCCACCACAAATGACTAGATATAGTTCTCTGTGCTATACAGCAGGATCTCATTGCTTATGCACTCCAAATATGAATCCCAAACTCCCAGTCCGTCCACTCCCTCCCCTTCCTCCCAGCAACCACAAGTCTGTTCTCCAAGTCCATGAGTCGGTTTCTTTTCTGTAGAAAGGTTCATTTGTGCCATTTGTTAGAAGTCAGAAAGAGAAAGACAAATACCATATGATATCACTTATATCTGGAATCTAATACACGGCACAAATGTTACACTGGTTCTTTATTCATCCTTCAAAGAGTTTGGCCATTTCTTTGGGTCTGGCTCTTACTTCTATGCTCATGGTTCCTAAATCTCTGATTCTATTTGCACTTTCCACAACCTGCTAGACTTCTGGTTGGTTGTCCCAAAGGAAGCTCTGCCTCAGCACGTCCAAGGATAGTGAAAGTAATTAATACAGTCTCAGCCCACCCATTCTCTTCTGTAAGTCATCACTGAGGTGACTCGTAGTGTTAAGTGGGTGGAACATACCTCAGAGGGCCGTTAGCTATATGGTACTAGGTACCAGGATAAAAGCTGATGAGAAAGGGGTGAGCATACTGAATGAATCACTTTGGGGGAAACCAGGTATTAAAATTCAGAGCTAGCCTCAGGGGTCAGGTGAGACCCAGCTGAGAAATAGCTGAATCTCATGTTTCCTGAGGGCTGGGAAGGACCAATGTCTGTGAGACAGACACTGTGACTAAATCGTGTAATGATGTCCCACGAGCCAAGAAACATGAAAGTTGTGAAGATCCAGGCTGTGGATAAAGCATCTTTGGGCTCTCACTTCCCAGCAGTGAGCCAGGTACATAGTTTGCTCTTCATTTTCCTTTTACTGCCTGGGTGTTGGTCGGTATTTCTCAGATAAGTGATGCATGTTTTGTCTCAGTGAAGAGTGAGATTCCTGGGGATGGAGTAGGGGTGACGGGCAGGGCAGTATTCTGGGATCCTAGAAGAATGCTTTACCCTCCTCCATCCTGCAGGCTCTGGTGGGCAGACAGCTCCGTGGAGTAAGAGACCTGCACGGTATTGTTAGTCGTCTTCCTGGGGACCAAACCCTGCTACCTCCCATCTGATAGCAGCCACTGGCTTCTACAGATTACTTTCCTTCTCTTGGAGCTATGGTGTTCTAGCTTTAGGATGATAAGAGAGCCCCCCAAAAAAGTTCCTAAAAGAGCTTTATGAAGTAGAGTTTGCAGCCAGGGCTGAAAAATCTTCTGTTTGTCTGTTAAGTATGGTATGTGCAAGCTGAATGTTGGTCAGCAAGAAGAACTATGGAGAATAAGAGTCTTGTGCTCTACCTTCCATTTGGCTGCTGATTTTGAGAAAATATACTTTTAATGAGCTCTATTCATATCCCAAGTACTGTCTAAATACTTTAAAATTGTTATATGATATTGCTATCACGATAACCCTGCAAAATGATGTAATATAAAACAATCCTAATTATGTTTCAACGTGGCTAACAATGTTTAGAGAGACAGCATAACTTTCTCATATTTATTTACTCAGCATTTTACATGTCAGGAATGGTCTTTTCTTGTCTACATTCAGTGATTTATTTATTCCTCACCACAACAAAGAGTTAGGTATTAACATTATCCTCCAGTTAACAATTGGCCAAACAGAGGCAAAGAGACATTAGTAACAGTCCTAATGCGCCAAAAACTAGTAAGTGGAGGAACCAGGATTCGAACCCAGGTACTCTAACTTTAAACCCTGTGCTTTTAATCACTGCCCAAAGTCTTGGATTCAGACCAGAGGTACTTCCAATGTTCTTATCCTTTGCTACTTGGACTCGCAGAAGACTGTTCCCACCATGGCACCCAGACTCCTTTCAATAACAGTCACTGACTTGGTTTTTAGTACAGCCATAGACAATACTCAGGTGCACGTAACAATATCAGGAGCTTTTGCATTGGCAGTATCTGAACTAATGAAGTTCACCCAAGGTACGGTTATTGCTCTTTGAAAACTATTTCCAAAAGTAAAAATGTTATCATCTTTCTGGGCTATCCAGACTT